>WHVA01000486.1:0-83548 GCA_015179125.1 Gautieria morchelliformis | reverse complement strand
AGTGTGTAGGTTCAAGGACACTATTGGAGTCCAAGAGTATTCCTTTTAATAAAGAGGGAATAGGCTCCGCAGGAGAGTTTGTAAGTGGATTGGGTTGACCAACGTCAATGCACTGCAATAACGAGAGAGTAATGTGAAGTGGCTTTCGCGCACAACTTGACTTGACTTGTGAAAGTCACTGAACAGGAAAATCAACCGAACAGCTCATCTCGGGTATTGGAGTGCTAATTGACAAGAAAATCGATTGCCAACCTCACTCTGTAGAGTTTCACCCAGCGTGTTAGGCTACGTGGCTAAGCAGTAAAGCAACTACTTAACTAAGAATAGTTACTCTAAGCAAGAGTAGTATTCTAGTTCAGGTTAGGAACTTAGGTAAGATGTGCAAGTCACACAAGCTGTGTAGGATAGAAGATGGGTAGATTGATTTCTCAAAGGGCAGGCAAAGGGCCTCCTTTTATATTGTAATGTACAAGAGCTTAGTAAGCAGGTAGAACCTTCTATCTATTAATGGAAGATGGAAGAAAGGGTTGGAAGGAACTGGCTGTTTCCAGGGACTCTACCATGCTTCCTACCAATCAGAGCTTGATTTGTCAGGAATGACTCACTGAAAGGGGTCATGTGCCATAGCACAGCTTGGCTGAGTCATATACTCCTGACTCACCAAGGTGTGCCTGGATTGGTTGAGTCATTGAGGCTGTATCTCCAGATAACCATGTATTTGTGTAAGGAACCGGGCGAGCTTACTAACGCCGACACCTTACAGACTCCGACGGAGCCAAATATAGAATGAGAAAGACATATAAGTTGATGCCAATTATCCTGTAAATACTTGAGACTCCTAGTACCCCATATCTATCGTTGACAAAGACTGGTTATATCGAGTTCCTCCCTCCTAAGAACTCCATTTCCTCAGTCTGTCGCGTTCACTTCGAGCTCCGACTCTAAAGTCGTCACATTTTTTAACCTACTCACTCAACAACGAACTTGACAGGACTGATCACCCGCTGTTGAGTATCAGACTCCAAGTTATTTTTTTTTCTCTTTTCTTCTAACACAACTTACCGGAAGACAGAATCATGGTGACGCGCTCTGGGAAAAGCTACTCAGAAGCCCCCCACCATCACATGGTACCATCGAACGGCGGGATGACCCCGCGGACGTCGGAGACACTTCGAGCGATCCTAAAACACGGAGATAAGCCCACTTCACATGGTAAGTCGGTCCTCCTCACCTGTCCCCGACGATGTCGGAAGAGAGGGAGTCCCAACTATGGGCCCTCTAGAACGGTCCTTGACTCAGTCAAGGACGGCTCGCTCCCTCTGAGGTAGAAGCTGGAGCAGCAAGCAGTGCTCACGCCTACGGCTTGGAGCACGCTTAGTCGCCCCCGCATAGCGGAAGGAGCTGACAATGGATCCGAGAGAACTCCACCCTACACACTGCCGGGTGTGAACGACGACACGTCGATCGCTGAGAACGGCTCCGGGGGCACAGTAATCGCTCTGGCGGAATATGTCCCCAGCAAAGGATAACGCCAACAACGAGTCTTGTTCTTTCCCGGCTGGTTTTCCAACGAAAATTCAGATGAGGAAGAGGGGGGAAAGGTGATGGGACGCACCTCATCGCCCCTCTGGTCTGACTACGATGGCTCCGAGGATCCGTTTGGTACCATACCTGAGAGCTGGGTCAGGGACGCGGCGAGAGGAAAGTCAAGGCGCCGTGCAGAACGGAAGACCATACCGACGAACAGGATGTCTACAGAATTTATGTTAGACATTCTAGATAACATGGACTCTAAATCCTTGCGAAATGATAAACAGCATGCTGACCTAGTTGCGGACTACCTCCAAATAAGTCAACGGTCGTCCTCGCCTCTAAGCGGAGCGCAGCAGACGACTCACCCTCCATACCGCACCCAGGAGCCGGAAGCATCTCAGGCCAAGGAAAAGGAAAATGGAGGGCGGAATCTACCCCCGAAGAAACGTTCGAGGAACAATCATCGGACAACGTGAGCATGATGGACAGCCATATCGCGTTAAACTTACATCACATGCTGAACGACGTCGTGATAAGGGCGATCCATTACCTGCCAGAGACGATTGTCAGAGAAAAACAACGGCTATCCTGCCTGGAGTATATCAACTACGGCACATGAAGCCAGGGGAAACATCAAGGCAACTATGCCCCTTGCAGCTTACCCGCTAGCGACCGCGCAGATCCCCAAAGACGGTTACCTAGCACAGATGCTTTTGAAGAATGCCAATCGTCGGAAGACCTCGACATTGACTCAGAAGATTCTGATGAGAGCTCTACAAGCGACTCAATGGCAAAATATAGGTCGAATCGAAAGAAAAAGGCTTACAAGAAAAAGTTGAAGCGTCGAATCAAGGAAGCCTCAAGTGTGAAAATATCCGAGCCGGACCCGTACAATGGCTCTGCTGATTTTGATGCTTTCGAGCAATGGACTTTCGAGGTCAACAATTGGTTTGAAATGACCAATTTCCCTAGAAGATTCCATGTGAGACATATGAAGAAATTCATGAAGGGAAAAGCGGCAAAATACTTCATGACTTTCGTTGCTCCACAAGTAAACTCATACACGGTGGAGTCCCTGGGAAAAGAATTATTTGATTTCTGTTTCCCTGCGAGATTTAGACAGCAAATGTGCTCTAAATTTTATGAGGCATCTCAGGGAAAGAAGACTGTAAGAGAATTCATACGACACTTATGATCGCTAGCGACTAGGCTACCTGATATAACCGAGTTCCACCTAGTCCAACAGCTTTGGAACGGCGCAAACAGCTACTTAAGGCTGGAATGGACAAGGGCGGGAATGTCAGATGAATATACAGACCTTGTAACGCTAGAAGAGGCTGCAGAAAGGTTTGAACAGGCTGAGCACCTCAGGCAGTTCGAGGAACGCAGAAACTCACTGCGTAACAGGGAAGACGCCAGGATTACGCCAAAGAAATGCGATGACTACCCACGGCCGGACACACGCTCACGCCAGGCCACGAGGCCGCGATCTCCTACCAAAAACAGCCCTGTAAACTATAAGCCGTTCAGCGTAAGGGCCAGAGACCGCGTAACGTCCCCATCAGAAATAAAGACCGTCCCCCCTCGAGGCTCGGACGCCACCACTCGAAATCTATACCACGCCTCTCGGAAGAACAAAAAGAAGAACTACGAGCAAAGGGTCTTTGATTCCTCTGTAAACAGCAAGGCCACCTCTCACGAGATTGCCCCTCAAGATCAACGCTGCCCCAAACCAGAGATAATTGCCCCCTGGGTGTCCAGGCTGCCGCCGTTGAGGTCAGACAAGACATCCAGGACCTAGACAAGCTAGCAAGAGAGAATATTGAACTGCAGCTAAACATGGTGGATAGGCTCGAGGATGAGGCAATGACAGGCCCTGCGTTCGATAAGCCACAAAGCGTCTGGGACGAGATTGCCGATAGGCTCTCAGCGAGAGTATCCCTAGCGAACTGTGATATGCCAGAACACACATCAAAGCGAGGAAGATACACAGTAATTCCCGTGACTGCTTACTTGGTGCTAATCAATGACCGCATGTTTAACATGCAATATGTAATAAACGGATCCCGCATACTTGACGACCATTTCGATTGCGTAAACTGGCTGGAATATGAGAATATACGACGCTGCTCTGAAGTTCGCCCTTACCTGGTAAGATACTCTGGAAATATGTGGGTAGATCCACAAAGGTCATTACGGACAAGCGCAACAGGTTCAAAGTGGAATGGCGAACCTTGGTCTGACCACACAAACAACCCAAGAAGGCTAAATAAACAACAATTAGCAACCCAAGATGCAGAAAGGATCGCTCACAACAGAAGGTGTGACGAACATCGAGAAGAGGAGAACACCACTAACAGCGGTCATGAATATGATTTCTCAGACGAGGACAAAGATGAATACCGCTCACCTATGTCATCCTTATTGAACGGGCTAATTCCTCCCGAGGATGATCCAGAGGATGAGATGCCCACGCTCACCTGGGACGAAGATGGACCAGAAGATGAAGACGAGGACGTGGAATGCACCTCGGCTCTGCAAAATGTGTCTATGGTTCCAGGTACCGATACTAGATCTGTAAAGGCGAGGGGAAAATTGACGAAGGCCCCACAAGCTACGCAGAAGATGGAGCGCAACACTAGCAAGCCTAAGGATTTCAAACGGTTAATACCGAAGGCAATAGTGGTGACAGCAAAGATTAATGGAAAGGACGTACGAGCATTGCTGGACTAGGGCTCCCTCGCTGACTTCATATCGACGACGCTAGTAGATCAACTAAAGCTCACGGCAGATCACCTAGCAAAGCCCCTACCGTGTCAGTTGGCGGCCTCAGGGTCAAGAACAATGATAACCTGTTCAACGACCGTCGATTTTGCGTATAACGACATAAAAGAACAGAGAAGGTTTGACGTCATTAACCTAGAAAATTATGATGTCATACTTGGCACACCTTTTCTGTTCCAGCACAAAGTAATAATAGGTTTCAACCCGTCAAGGGTATCGGTGGTATCCCCAATGTCGGAAGATATCTCTGGTCCTGAAGTAGCGCAGATCAGCTCAATGGCTGCGGACGTGGTAGAAAATGGCCTAGAAAACCTACGAACAGAGCTAAGATCATACGCAAGCAACATATGCAAACCTGCAGGACAGACTCCTCTCCCACCGTTTAGGGACATCAACCATACGATACAAATAATAGATGAGAATAAAACTTACCCTTGGCGCCCTTCAACGTGCCCAGAAGTGGTGAAGCACCTATGGCGGGAGAAACGCGACTCGTACATAAATATGGGCAGATGACGGTTCAGGCCTGGAAGAAACGCGGTGCCAATGTTAATAGTGCTAAAGAAACCTGGCGAGAATGGTGAAACAAGGATCAGAACCGTGCTTGACAAAAGAGAGCAGAATAAGAATACAAGAAAACTTGCGAGCCCTCTCCCGAATATGGAATCAATACTCACGAATGTCCTAAGACACCCCTTTCAGACACTAATTGATGGAAGGGATGCTTACGAGCAAATTCGTGTAGTAGACAGGGACGTACACCGCACGACCTTCAACACACCCGATGGTACGATGGAGAGCTTAGTAATGCAGCAAGGTGACTGCAATGGCCCCGCTACTTATCAGGCGCTAATGAACCATATATTTGGGCCTTACATTGGCATTTTTATGGATGTTTATCTGGATGATATAATAGTATACTCGAACAGTATAGAAGAACATGTCGAACATTGCAAACTAATAATTGACATTCTACGCAAAGAGAAATTATACTTATCAACCCCAGATAAGCTTCAGTTCTTTGCTAAAGAATTAAAAATTTTAGGTCACGTAATAAACAGTTGCGGACTAGTTATCGACCCTGAAAAAGTCGACAAGATAATCAACTGGAAGACGCCTTCTGGAAGAGACCAGTTAGCGGGGTTCATAGGGACTGTGAGTTACATCGCACCGAACTGCAAAGGGATTCGGACCCCCATGGGGGTCCTAACAGAAAGAACGGGATCGATGGCAACATGGCGATGGGGCCCTACGGAGCACCGGGCGTTTGAGGACGTGAAAAGAATAGTGCAGGAACACAGCAACTCACACAGAGTCGCCCTGGACTACGGAAGCTCCACCCCGCCCATTAATCTCGTATGTGACGTGAGCCTCGGGGGAGCAGGAGGTGTCATATCACAGGGGAAGGATCTGCACACTTCAACACCCGTAGCTTTCTGGTCAGCAAAATTCAATCCGGCCCAGCAAAACTACCCAGTACATGAAAGAGAGCTGTTAGCCATAATAGAATCACTGAAAAGATTCAGACACCTACTACAAGGTGTGCGGTTCCATATCTTCACGGACCACAAGCCACTCGAACACATCCTGAATCAAAGAAATCTGTCTGCCAGACAACATTGGTGGATAGATGTCCTCAGCGATTTTGACTTTGAAATAAATTATATCCCAGGAGAAACAAACGTAGTTGCAGACACGCTGTCCAGGATGTATAACGCTGAACCTG
Source organism: Gautieria morchelliformis (assembly GCA_015179125.1). Taxonomy (NCBI): domain Eukaryota; kingdom Fungi; phylum Basidiomycota; class Agaricomycetes; order Gomphales; family Gomphaceae; genus Gautieria; species Gautieria morchelliformis. The sequence goes on along the minus strand of WHVA01000486.1, from coordinate 77,505 downwards.
CTGGGATAGTAAGAGCTGCCTCAGAATACATACAAGAGGAAGACGTACTGGCAGTCACGCAAACAATATCGAGAAGCCTCTGCCCTTTGAGAACAGGCCACGAGGCCGATGCATCCCTCGAAATGCACCTAAACGCCACTGACGTCACCGAAGTCACTCCAAAGACAACTCGGAGAGGTCGCACAATAAAAATACCATTAAGGTATGACGATAACGCCACCGCGATAGGTCCGCAAACTGAAAGGACCAATGAGGGGTCCACAAAGATAAGGACTGCAGGACGTAAGCGGAGGGCGCGCCATGAGGCAAGACAGACTTACCCAGCGTCCGCTGAAGAAGGCACCAACCTCGAGGATAACAGTCCTGAACAGGACAACTCCCAACATTATTATTCCCCCCCAGCTTTGGGGAACTCATATCGATGTTCAACCCGTCTTTCCAGTTCCCCAGTTTCCTAAAGGAATACTATAGTCGGGATGAATTTTTCCGAGGTATCATGGAAAACTTACATCACCATGTCAACTTCCTAAAGCAAGACGACTTGCTATATGTAAGAATACAAGGGGACATGAGACTTTGCGTACCTAATGGAACACACAGGGGCAAAGGGATTAGGGAAATGATCATCGGCCATGCCCACTCACTGCTAGCGCACCTGGGAGGACGCAAGATGTTCTACTACTTAAGGGATCACGTGTGGTGGCCTGGTATCTTTACGGACGTAAAAGACTTCTGTGAAAGTTGCCACACCTGCGCCGTGGCAAAACCTAGAAATCAGAAGGTATACGGGAACCTGAAACCACTCACAGTGCCTGCCCTTCGTTGGCAGCAGATCGGAATTGACTTCATAGGTCCCCGGCCGACGTCGAGTAACCGAAACAGAGATTTTGATATGATATGCGTGATCATAGACCACCTATCATCAATGGTGCACCTTACCCCTTCCAGACAGACGTACGGGGCCAAGGAAATCGCTGAACTTGTATTCGACACAATTTACAAGCTGCACGGTGTGCCTGAATTCATCATCAGCGATAGAGATTCCCTGTTTACATCCACATTCTGGGAATCCCTGCACTCACTGATAGGGGTCGAGCTGATAACTTCAACGGCCTACCATCCACAGACCGATGGGGCTACTGAGCGCACAAACAGGACGATAACCCAGATGCTGCGCATAGCAGTGGCGGCTGACCAAAAGGACTGGGTACAGAAGCTGCCGGCCGTCGAATTCGCTTTCAACAGTGCACGCTCTGACACAATGGGTTTCACACCATTCTTCCTAAACTATGGAAGCTTACCGAGGCCCATGATATGGAACTCCAACCAGGAGCAAGTTCCGGGCGTAAGACGCTTCGCACAAAGGCTAAAGGACGCCCTGATCGCCGCACATGACTCAATACTCACCCAACGAGTAAAGCAAACACACCTGGCAAACAGAAAACGACGACCCGCTCCCTTTAAAGTCGAGGATCTGGTATACCTATCAACAGCAAAACTCAGCCTGCCTAAAGGGAGAGCATGAAAGTTGTCACCCAAGTTCATCGGTCCCTACAGAATAACGAAAGAAGTCGTAACTGGCACAACATATAAACTTGCGTTACCGGATGAGCTATTAGCACGAGGCATACACCCAGTATTTCATGCCAACCTGCTACGAATCCATATGGCGAACGATGACCGCTGGTTCCCCGGACGCGCGGTTACACAGGTAACTGATCTGGGGGACGCACCATTAGAATGGCATGTGCGGCGAATCGACACTCACTGCAGCTCTGGCGAAAACGCGTGGTTCCAGGTGCTATGGCAGAGCGGGGACAGGACTTGGCTCCCCTACCCGTCTGTCAAGCACCTGGCCGCAATCGACACCTACCTCGAAGGACAGGACATTACCTCTGTAAAAGAATTGCCGAAGGGGTCCGGTCAGCCTCCGCCGGATATCGAACAATTGATAGACCTACCGGACATGGAGAGAGCGACGTCTCCAATCGGCAACAACGCGATCACATTGTTAGTACCGATCGGTGGGTCTGAGAAAACATATAAGACAGGGGTTAAGACACTGGTCAAAATTTGTGTAACACTCACCCCTATGTCCACCGACAATGCGGCTGCCAACGCTCCCCTCATGCCCGCTGCCTACCAACTATGGCTATACCAACATGCGGGCGGGCCCGATCCTGGGCCTGTGCCACAAGGCTACGACACTTGGCTGGTGGCCCAGTCGTCCTATGTAGCAAACAAGCACCCCCGTGATGCCAATGACAACGCAATCTCTGAAATATCTGAGGTATTCAGTAACTTCGATTCTGTGTCCCAGTACGCGGAAATGAACCTCGCCCCTGCAACACCACATGCCAGCCATTCAGCGTCAGTAGCCGCCGCGCACATGTACCCGCCAAGCTACTACGGCGCACCGGCTCCCCAGACGCGGTCCCACCGTTCCGTGCAATACGGATACCCCCCCACTCGCCACGCCGAATCCTACTCGCCGTACTACGTACCGCCTAGGCCGCACGGGAGGTATGATATGCCGGACGAATCTTTCATGGAGCGATTTGCCTCCTACAACCTGTTTCAGCAAATAAACGATAAATCCGTGGCCACTTACAGCGCGGCATTCGACCACGGCCAAAGGGCCTACAGAGGGGGACGACGAGGGAAAGGCAAGGGAAGGGGGGCCTCCAACGGCCCCCCTCCAGCAACGGGGGGACCTCCACGGAAGGTGCAGAGGACAGGTGCGGGTCCTAGTCAGCCCACAGCCGCCCCCGCCACGTCCCCCTCCGCGGCCGTCCCTCCTACCCTGACCCAGCCGATCACGAGCACGAGCTCTCAGGAGCCTGGTCAGTCACCTGCCGTCCAAAGCACGACTCTGACTGTGGCTGACCAACAAGCCTTTGAACTTGTAGTGCAGGAATTGATCAACGGCGTTGCAGGACTAGCCACCAGCGGTGCGGCTGATGACATGCAGGAAACTGCGGATTAGGAATATCTGGTTAGTAACTCACAATGTTTGCACACAGGGAATTTGATGTTCACTACCTTGTAGCGAAGGAGGGCGAATGTAAGGAACCGGGCGAGCTTACTAACACCGACACCTTAGAGACTCCGACCGAGCCAAATATAGAACGAGAAAGACATATATAAGTTGATGCCAATTATCCTGTAAATACTTGAGACTCCTAGTACCCCATATCTATCATTGACAAAGACTGGTTATATCGAGTTCCTCCCTCCTAAGAACTCCATTTCCTCAGTCTGTCGCGTTCACTTCGAGCTCCGACTCTAAAGTCGTCACAATTTGGCACTCAGAAGCTGAGTAAGCAGTTCTGAGCCAATTAGGGCTCTGTAGCCATAATTACTAAGAGCACTGCTTAGCACAGCTGAGCATAGCCTGGTACAGCCTAGTTGTCATGACTGACCATGATCCCCATTGTTTGGTGAAGCCAAACAGGCTGCACAGTTGCTATGGCTGCATATAGCAACTGTTTGGGACTCAGCTGGAAATACTGAGAGAGCCATCCTGCCGGACTTGTGGGTGCTTGGGTGACCATAAGTCCGAAAATGCGGCCACCGCCGAGGTACCCGGTGGAGTTTGAAATAGAGCACCCGGAACAGAGTTGTGGGTGCTAGAGGATCCACAACTCTGTAATGACAGAAAAATGGTAGTTTGAGCCATGGAGACTTTGGAAAAATAAGGAAAAATACAAGATAACTAGAGGAATGTTTGAAAAGCCTTTCCCTAGTTATATTAACAGCACACAGATACTGTTAATTCTTCGAATGTGTTTTTACATATTGTCAAGACAAAAAGGAAAAGACTAGGGCTGGTTGAGCAGCCTTCCTTGGCTGGTTGAACAGCCGTTCCCCTACAGAACTGACCCAAGTGCATATATGCGCCATGTTCCATCCCATATGCTCCCTATTCTCGACCGACTCTTACCCCACAACTCGGCTCAATTCCCCCACTCCATTTCCATTCGCATCACCCGATCCAGAGTATATACATGTAAAACTAGGTACGAAACTACCCCGTGACTCGACTCCACTCCGGGCATAACCCTGGAGATCCATCCCCGTACTATCTTCCATCTGATCACATATGTACATTCCTTTGTGCTCCACACCAGGCTAAATACCTACCAGTCAGCGGCACTCTGTCTAGTTGTTAAGAACGCAAGTTGTACTTAAGACTCAACCTGAGGGCCAAGCCGAGGATAACCGAGGTTTGGAAAGAGGGCTTGGCTTCAACTTCGTAGGTTGCGCCCACTACAGTGTTCTGCCCTAATTTCGGAAACGGAATTGGAGACAGGTTCGGCTGGAAGCCGAGGTTTGGAAACGAGGATCAGACAGAGGAGCGGAAGATACGAGGAATCTAAGTTGATATCAGAACTGAGGAATTAGCATACATGATGGGGGGTTATATACTAATTTGCAAGGAACGGAAAGAGGGCATCAATGCCCGTATCGAGCAGGAAGCAGGGTTGATGGATGATCATCAGAAATGGCACAGGACTATCTAGGAATGGGGATCAGGGTGAATGATGAACTGATAGGGAACCCGAGTTAAGCTCGAAGGTTACCGAGCGAGAACCGAGGCCGAGGCCTTGGGTCCGGACTCGGGAACGGGTCTTAACAGTACCTCCCCCTTATGGCCGAACCCATGAGGCCATAAGTGAGATTCTGGAGATTGCCGGGATGGGAGTATTACATAAGCTTTGTTTCACATCTCTTCTTCTGCTTCTTCCCATCATCTTCAATTCCCATGTCAGACATCCAAGACGCCCAAGAGCCTACAATCGAGGAACTCGATGCAGAGCTCGAGTGCGAGGAGCGAGAGGCAGAGAGGAAGAGGGAGGAACTGAATGAGAAGCGTCGCCTCGCCCAGGAGCGCAAGGATGCAGCGGAAAAAAAGAGGAGGGAGGACGATGCCTGGAAAGCGAAAGAAGCCGAGGAGGAAAAGTAGCGGCTATGCAAGGTGAAAGCCGAGGAGGAGGAGCGTGAGAGGTGAGAAGCTGAGGACGAAGCAAGGAGGGCCCGGAAAGCTGAAGAAGAGGCTCGGGAGGCCGAAAAGAAGGCCTGAGAGGAAGAGGCCAAGAAAGCCGAGGTAGCTACCTGTGCTCATCTAAGACAACATCTTGACGATATGATTAAGGAGTTTCGGGAGCGACAAGCCTCGGTCAGCCAAGAGATTCGGATACCATCGCCTGAGTTAGTGGTGGTGGATTCAGCTGCCGCAAAGGTGCGTCAATGCAAGCTCGGGAGCGGAATCAGGCGAAGCCAAAGCCGAAGGCAATGGGGGCGAAGAAACGGAAGGTGGCGGAGGAGGAGTCGGAAGAGGAAGAAGTGAGTTTTCCATTGTGGTTCGGTTCGGCTACTGACTTGTGATTTAGGAATTCCCTTGCAACAACTGCTATCGGCGGAAAGTCTCCTGCATACGGGGGACTAACATGGCATGCCAAGACTGTAATGCCCGCAAGGTGCATTGCAGTTTTACCGAGGGAAAGCGGAAGCGCAGGGTTGGAGCCGAGGTACTGGTGGCAAAGACGCCAAGGTCAACGCCAATGAAGCCGACGGGTGCCAAACCGTCGGGGAACGGGAGATGAACAGGGGATGAGCGGACGGATGTGGGGCCGAGAACTACAAGCGTAAATATTCAGCAAGGCGGCCGAGGTAGGACATAGCAAAAGAGTGGTTTTGTCTAACTAAGAAAGTGACCATATAATGAGTAAAATGGAACGGGGAGCCGAAGCTCGGGTTCAAGGAACCCATGGTCCAGGCTTGGCAGGGTAGGCTGAGTGGAAGTCAGTCACGATCTCGGATGCATGGCCGAGTTCGGTCGCGAGGACCCATGACGTCTCCTCATTGGTTCCTTCATCACCAGCCCAACAGACAAGGTACAGGAGGTTACAAGGTCTACGGCGTCGGTTGATCTTGGAATCGAGGGTCTCGGAAATCTTGTACTCGGTCTCGCCGTCGATCTTGACTGGGGGCGGCGGAGACTGAACCCAGTTCGGAATGATGTTTGGGGTCGCGGGTTCAAGCATTGAGACATGGAAGACCGGGTAGACTGCCCGAAGGCTGTCCGGAAGCCGCAATATGTAAGCTCGGGATCCAGCCTGGCCAATGATCTCAAAGGGGCCAAGGTACTTTTCAGCCAACTTTTTCGAGGGCTGGGTTGTCCGGAAGAACTGCGCTTTTACAAACGCTAAGGACCCAATCGCGAACTCGGGGGCGGGAGCACGACGCGCATCAGCTGAGGCCTGGTACCGAGATTGAGTGGATTTGATTTGCTCTTTCAAGGCAGCGTGAAGCTGGTCAAGGTCGACTGCGAAGTCTCGGGCCCGAGAGGAAGCGAGGTCCCGTTCAGGGTGAACTGTCAAGTTCTGGTTGTAGCCTTTGTTGGCAAAGAACGGCGAAATGCCGGTGGTGGCGCTGGGAGCATTATTGTACGCAAACTCGGCAAGCAGGAGCAACTCGGACCAATTGTCTTGTTGGTAGTTGCAATATACCCGGAGATATTGTTCGAGAGTTTGGTTTACACGTTCATTTTGACCATCGCCTTCGGGGTGATAACCGGAGGTAAAATGTAAGTTCATGTCGAGAGCCTTGCCGAGGGAACGGAAAAAGTGGGATACGAATTCCGAACCTTGGTCCGATGTCACATGGCTTGGGACACCGTGCTTCGAGAACACATGCAAGACAAACAGGCAGGCTAGGTCGGCGGAAGTCATTGTGTCGTACGTCGGAATGAAGATGCTCTGCTTGGTTAAGCGGCAGACTACCATGAGGATCGCAGTGAATCCCGAGGATGCCGGCAACTGCTCGATGAAATCCATGGAGATGGAATTCCAACGTTGCTCGGGTATTGGGAGCTGCTTGAGAGTGCCATAGGGACGGTGACGCTGTGACTTCGAACGGGAGCAAGTGGTACAAGACTTGCAGAAGTCGATGACGAAAGACCGAATTGTGGGCCAGGTGTATTCCCGGCGGATTAGAGCAAGGGTCTTGTTTTGGCTGAAATGTCATGAGAGTACGTGATTGTTTTTGTACTGGAGTACTCGGAGCCGAAGATCGTCGGCATCGGGAACGTATATGCGGCCGTCGTGGTGTAGGAAGCCGTCGTCGGTTTGCGTCCATCTCGGGTCGGAACTATCACTGAGATGCTGGCAGGCAACAGGGTCGGATGTCAGGTTGGCTAAGATGTTGGCATGAAGCTTCTCGGAGTCCATCATAGTGCTCGCTCGCAGGATGGGTGCAAGCAGGTAAGTTGCCCGGAGTGATTCTGATAATTGTTGGTTTGTGAAAATCGGTCGGAAGTTTTGCAGATTGACTGATCCATTGTCATTACCTCCCTCTTTAAGGTAGACGTCCCATTGTCTAGTTAAAGCGTCGGGTTTTGTACCGAGTTTTCTGGGATGGAACTGAATAATGAGGTTAAATTGTGAGAGGAATTCAGACCAGCGGGCTTGTCGTCGGGTTAGCAACTTAGTGGTGGAAAAATACTCCAAGTTTTCGTGATCTGTGACAACGTCAATAGGGGAGCCGGAGCCCTCCAAGTAATGTCTCCAATGTTGAAATGCTTCAAAGATTGCCAGTAGCTCTTTATCGTGGACATTGTAATTTAGTTCAGCACCGGAAAACGTTCGAGAGTGGAAGGCGACAGGATGAAGTTCGCCTGCGTCATCAAACAGAGACAGGATCGCCGAGCGCATAATCCAAGGCATCGGTTTCCACGACCATAGGTTGGTCGGGAACTCAATGTGACAGGATCAGAGCCGAAGTGAAAGCCTCCTTGAGGTAATTGAAGGACTTTCGGCACTCTTCGGTGAATGCCCATGGGGTGCCTTTATGGGTAAGCCGTGTGAGGGGAACAGTGATGTCGGAATAATTGAAGATAAAGCGGTGGTAAAAATTGGTGAAGCCAAGGAAGGACTGTATGTCTTTGACTTTCCAAGGTTCAGGCCAATCGCGGATTGTTTGGACTTTGTCTTCGGACATGGTAAATCCATCGGTAGAGAGCATATACCCGAGGAATTCCACAGAATCATGGTGCCATTCGCATTTATCGGGTTTGGCATAGAGACCGTGTTTTCGAAGACGCCGCAATACTTCACGGACGTGTTCCCTATGTTTGACCGGGTCGTCGGAGTAGATGAGTATGTCGTCAAGGTACACGACAACACATACATCAAGCATATCTCCGAAGACGTCATTCATGAAACGTTGAAAGACCGCAGGACCATTGGTAAGGCCGAACGGCATGACCAGCCATTCGAAAGAGCTGTACCGGGTCTGGAAAGCTGTTTTCCACTTGTCGCCTTCGGCGACTCGGACTAGATGGAATGCATGCCGAAGGTCGATTTTTGTATAGATCCGAGCCTTTCGGGGCACATCCAATAAGTCAGTAATCAATGGAAGTGGATAGCGTTCTTTCTTCGTAATCTTGTTGAGTGCTCGGAAATCAATGCAAAGCCGAAGTTCACCGCTCTTCTTCTTGACGAAGAGGATAGGGGCTCCATGCGAAGACCGAGTGGGCCGAATGTAACCCATATTCAGATGCTCATCTATGAACACTTGGAGCGTAGCAAGCTCCAAGGTAGAGAGTGAATATAATGGAGGCTGAGGGGGCGTAGCGCCATCCTCCAGAGAGATCTTGAGATCGTAGGGTCGGTGTGGAGCCAAGGTATCAGCTTTGGACTTGCTGAACACATCCGCGAAGTCGTGATACTCTGGCAGGACATCCTTGAGGTCCACGGGTTCAGATTTTGCGGAAGCCGAGCAGGCCAAAGCCTCGTTCTCAGGCGTCACCAGATTTAGCTGGAAGCACTGGGAACCCTCTAACTTGCAGGCATGGTGGAATGCCGCAGCGTTAAGGAGAGCTACCCAAGGGGCCTCCAGACTCGGGGGTGGCTCGGCCGTTGCGGCGTGAGCCGAAGCCGGCGGGGGGTCCACAGGACTGTCTGGGAGGGAAGTTTGGAAAGTAATACTGCCCAATACCCAGTCAATCAACGGATTGTAGCGGGTGAGCCAGTTGTGTCCGGGAACTACCGAAACAGACGAATCAAGGGGGGTGACATAAAAGTCTACAGAATGGGTGTTACCATCAGGGAAATGGGTAGGTAGCTCTACAGCTTCAGTAATTACCGAGTTTGTACTACCATCGAATAAACGGAGCGGGATCGGGTCTATGGAACAGGTCTGGAGATTGTATTTACGGACAAAGACAGATTCTATGAAACAATGGGTAGAGCCGGAATCTACTAGTGCTTTAAATTTTTCGTTCAGGACAAGAGACGAGGACAAACTAATTACAAGAGAGTTCAGAGAAAAGAGAGCAGAAGCATTGATTCTTACCTCCCCTACTGCGCAAGTTGAGTCAACGCGACCCTCGGTTTGCGCGGAGGTCGGAGGGTCGCTGACTATTTTTTTGCGCCCGAAGCCGATGATTCGGCCTTGTTATCGGACGTCTTCCCTTCAGAAGCCGTTGCAGCCCGAGCCGACGTGGCGTTCGGGCATTCTTTCGCACGGTGGCCACTCTGCGCGCATACTAGGCAGAGATTGTTGTCCATGCGACGCTGGTGTTCTTCGGGCATGATTTTGCCATCCTTGCCAAGCTTATTAGCGTAGTCAGGTTTTTTCTGACCCTCGGACGCGTTATTCCCCTTATGCTTGTCCTTGCCTTTGCCGTGATGGTTGTTACCGGCGTTGGCGTTGGAGTTGTCGGAACTTTGACCTTGACGTCAGTCATTGTTCTGGGGGGCTCAGTTTTGGTTGGACTTGTCCTTGGCCTCGGGTTTGGGTGCGGAGTGAGTCTCGCGAGAGGCTTCACCGCGACGTTCCCAATACCTTTGGTCAATTTTCTGGACCAGGTCTCGGAGGTCGTCAAGGGATCGGGGTTTGTCAAAATGCACCATTTTGTCTTTGATTTGCTTCGGCAATGCAAGGTAAGCTCGGCGATGCAAAGCCGAGTCGTTATGCTGACACATGGATGCAAGTCTGTAGAAGTCGACAAAAAACCGAGTCGCCTTGTGACTATCCTTCATGAGGTGGTTTTTGAGCTCTACCTTGGCATCGGCAGCTTGGTCATAGGGGCTGAAGTTCAGGTAAAGCTCTTCCATGAAGATGCCATAGTCCGAGGCCCAAAGGGGCTCGTTGACGGGGTCGTCAGTGAGGAAGGGCTTGAAGTAATCGAGAGCCATTCCCTTGAGGAAGGACAGGACATAGTTCACTTTCGCAGAACCATCTTGGAAAGCTTGGGGTTTGGCATGGAAATTCAACGTGCACTGGAGAAGGAAACCTCGGAGTTTTTTCGGGTCCGAGCTATCGAATTGGTCGGGCTCCCGAAGTTTCGCCTTTGAGTCGGCACGGTCTCCTCCACCAAGTCCATTGTCGGCGAGCTTTTCCAAAGCCGTGAGCATACGGCGCCCAACCTGTTCCTCGCCGTCTGCCTCTGCATTCGGGTTGGAGTTCGGTCTCGGGGCCTCTGCATCGGGATCGCAATTGTGCTCGGAACCGGAGTTGTTATTGCCGCCATGACCACCATCTCCGGGGTCGCTAGGGTCGAGGGACTCGCTGCAGGGATCCTCGGGAACCTGGCTAATGTGTCCGTGACCGACACCTATAACTCGGCGTCAAGACGAGTTTGAAGGCGGAGGGGGGTTGTCGTAGCGGTGACGGAATGGGGGGTTTTCGGGGTGGTGTGAAGTACTTCATGCGTGGCGGGCCTCTATGGTCAGGGTGACGCAGCTACCGCAGGCACGGGTGTAAGATCTAGTGATAGGCATATCAAACAACTGTGTGTGGAGAGTTCTGATATACTGTTAAGAACGCAAGTCGTACTTAAGACTCAACCCGAGGGCCAAGCCGAGGATAACCGAGGTTTGGAAAGAGGGCTTGGCTTCAACTTCGTAGGTTGCGCCCACTACAGTGTTCTGCCCTAATTTCGGAAACGGAATTGGAGACGGGTTCGGCTGGAAGCCGAGGTTCAGAAACGAGGATCAGACAGAGGAGCGGAAGATATGAGGAATCTAAGTCGATATCAGAACTGAGGAATTAGTGTACATGACGGGGGGTTTATATACTAATTTGCAAGGAACGGAAAGAGGGCATCAATGCCCATATCAAGCAGGAAGCAGGGTTGATGGATGATCATCAGAAATGGAACAGGACTATCTAGGAATGGGGATCAGGGTGAATGATGAACCAATAGGGAACCCGAGTTAAGCCTGAAGGTTACCGAGCAAGAACCGAGGCTGAGGCCTTGGGTCCGGACTCGGGAACGGGTCTTAACACTAGTATAAAGTAGTTACCTTTGTATGTCAAAGAACCAGACAATTATACTTGTCCATTCCAGCGTTCTTCCTAGTCTGAGTCCCTTGTAACTCTCACTGCCGCTCCAGCCTAAGCAACATAGGCTACCGAGTCATTTGTACACTACAATAAGTAGTCTAGTTCCGTCGAGTCCCGTTCCGAGTATCCCACTACCCCCTGTCCAAACCCATTGAAGAGCTTTTATCACAGATTAAAATTCTCAGACTTACCGATGACCCAAGTTATCACCGCCGCATGCCATCCCAAACACGACATCCACAAGTTCTGGGACATCAAGCCCAAGCTGGGGCGAGACAACTGGGTCTCCTGGAAGCACGAGTTATTAGCCACGGTGAGAGATTGTGGACTCTACACTAATATCACTGACACCGACCTTATGCCATCCGCCGCCAACCAGACTGTCACTATGACCAACAATATCGCTCATGTAGGGGCGATTCCACTCTCACAACTCGCCGACGAGTGGAATGATAGGGACGACACCGCATACAACCAGGTTATACTGTGCAATATCCCCCGAGTTGCAGACTGCCATCGATGACACTGACGTCGCGAGCGAGGCGTGGAAGGTGCTGATCAAAAGGTTTGAGTCTACTGACCCGAGCAAGATCAGCATCGTCAGGACAAAATATGACAACCATCACATGCTCGAAGGACAGTCCGTTGTCTCGTACCTGACCACTATGAAAGAATTCAGGAGTCAGCTGAAGAAGATGGGAGAGATCATAGCAGATTCTACTCATGCGGCCACCATTCTCTGGAATGTGCCTGAGTCATGGAGACCGATCTCCCTGACCATCAGAATGATCACGCGTGATCCTGACGTGATTGAAGAATGGCTCGAGGCTCATGAGGCTGACCTGAATGCGCTAGAGATGTCTAGCCAGTCCTCGATGGCATTTATTGCGCAGTCTAGACCGAACCGCTTCACTAATCACGCAAGTCTGAATCCAGCTTTTCAGCACCTGAATCGCAGATGGTTCGATCACCCGCAGAGAGGTCACGCACCTCGGCCTGATCAGAGGTCAATATACCACTGTAATAACTGTGGAAAGTCCGGTCGGCATCACGCTGTTACTCTCCAGGGGGTGGTTTATTTGGGAAGACACCCTGGAGACAGAATCAAGGACAGTCTAACTCACCAGTTCAGACTCCCTTGAACCGTACCGTCCCCTCACCCATTGTCCAACAGCAGATCCTGCAGCCCGGCAGGCCTGCACAGGACACTGTGGCACCACTGGCCGGACAAATGAAGAACATCATTATGGTCACCAACGCACTCGAGGTATCACATAAACCTGCATCCAGAATTGTCACCGCTGCACACACAGTTGCTCTGACATCAATGATCATAGACTCACACATCTGGCCCATCGACTCAGTGGCCTCTAGCCACTTGTCGGGCAACCTGGACCTCTTCGAGTCGATCCATGATGTCCCGCCAGTCACCATCGAGACCGCGAGCGGGGATTCATTTATTGCTAGCAAGAGGGGTACCATCCATATTTATATTGTGTCCGACCTGCATTCAAGCTCCCCGACGTACCTATCTCCCTGACCGACGTCATATATGCGCCCAAGTTACAGGCAAACTTGCTGTCCGTTGGACGCATGACAGGCTTGAATGTGGACGTGATATTCAGGAGAAATGACTCCTCCCTGGCACTAAATGGTTGGATCATCGCTTATGGCCCCAAAACCAATAACCTGTTCACTTACACGGCGCTCTCCCCGCCCAAAGTCCCACCTGAACATGCGAGATATGCCCCTGAGCCAGCTGAGATAGTCTTGTGGCATCATAGATTGGCTCACATTAGCTATTCAACATTAGAATCCATGAAGAGGCTCAAGACAGCGAAAAAATTCTCACCCGATGTCCACCACGGCCCATTCCCCAATGTGTCGATTGCCCACACGGCAAGCAAACACATGCGCCCTTCCAGAAAACCGAAGATCTACCCGACAGCATCGGAGACATCATTGTCTCGGATGGATGTGGCCCTTTCGAGCTGTCCGTCGGCAGGTACAGGTATTTCATTATCTGGATGGACCTAAAAACAAGGTAAGCCAGCATCGACTTCCTCAAAAACAAAGAGTGCAGTACCATCTCCGAGTCATTCAAACATTACATGGTGTGGTTACTACCCCAGAAGAGAGCTGATGTGAAGAGAATCAGATCGGACAACGGAGGAGAGTATACCAGGAAAGCGTTCGCGTACATATGCAGTAAGCTCGGCATTGTTCACAAGACTACTTCACCCTACACCCCAGAGCACAATGGAATCGCTAAACGATACAACCATATGCTGCAGGAAGGCGCACTCACCTTGCAGCACGACTCTGAACTCATGAGCAAGTTCTGGGTCTCGGCACTACACATGGTCAACTTCGTCATGAACCGCATCCTACACCATCGCATCAGCATATCGCCTTATGAGGTGTTCTGGGAGAAAAAGCTGAGCATAGACTGGCTACGCACCTACGGATGCAAGTGCTGGGCTTGATCCCAGAGGCTATCAGGAGGAAAGGTCAGTACAAGTCGGTAGAAGGAATATTTGTAGAATACTTCGATGATTCGAAGGCCTACAAAATATGGATCCCGCAGACACACACCATCCTCAAAGTGAGGGACATCATATTTGACGAATCCAGCCACATCGAGCGAGTCACTATACATGCAACTGACGATGACGACACTCCCAACCTCTGGATCAAGGATTCACTCACCACCTTCATCCAATCCTCACCTCCAGTGTAAATAACCCGTGTATCTACATGTACATTAGTTATTACATAATCCCAGTGGGCCCCTTAGGGACCCACTGTATAGTTTATGCGTGGGAACTGGCTAGCGGTCCCCATCGCATCTTACTCTTACCTGTCACTACGTAGCATTCAGAATACCACTCATTGGTCAAGTTCTGCAGTGCCCTTGTGATACAAGGTCCTAAGATCGACATCTTTACACCTTTTTGAACTATCCTGCGGTTGATCGCCACGCGACCAACCGATAGTGGATTCGAAGCAATCTTGAAAAAGATCGCTGCGTCGACGACTAAACATCGTTGAGACCCTCCAGTAGACCTTCTTCTGTCGGCTGCGAGCATGATGATTCCACGCAGTCGAAGACAGACACGAGTGACGAGCTCGAGATCCACACCCCAGGCGCAGCCCAGTGACACGACGGCTGATGCTATCCTGGACCAAGGGACCAGGACGATAGAAGACGGAGAGATCATAGATCTCACCACCCTCGTCCCCTCAGTAGGGAACGAGGAAAACCCTGACCATGTCTCGTCAAGCGTGGCCGAAGAAGAGAGACGCCGAGCGACGAGCTGGCACCGCCCCCCCACCTCCCTCTGCCCGAGGACAAAGGAAAGGGCAGAGAAGTCTCGCCGTCGTCAGACGGTAGAGCAACAACGTCGAGACGGGCACAAAGCCACGACTCAAACTGATGCTCTCGAAGTAGAGCGATGACGATCGTCCCTGAAGGAGGACGACGGCAAGAGAGACGAGCCCCAGACAATAGTCAGGACTCGGAATACTCAAGCTCTAGTCGTAAGAGCTCGAGGGCTCACGCCATCGACCACGAGACGGCAGAGGCCCTGAACAAACAGGTGCAGGCTGCGCTGCACCGAAGCACGCTGACGCACCACAAGCACGATCAGCTGGCATCGCAGCTCGACAACGCCACCGCCGCCCTAATGGCAATTGGCAAGGAACTCCACCAGGCGGAGGAGATCAGGCTGCAAGACGCAGCCACACTGGAGGACGTCCAGAAAGCACTCCGCCCATGCGGGGAACGCAACGCAACTCGTCCGAGCTCGCGACAGTCTGCAGCTAACGAACGCAGTGGCGATGCGCGCCGAAATGAGCGAGACAAGCAGCGAATGCCGCCGCCAGCCGTCCCGGTCGAACAGGACGTAAGGTTCGGGAACGAACCTCAGGAGCAACCGGCTGCCCCAACGAACAGCCGTAAAACGATCCAACAGATCGTTAGGGATCAGGTCGCCTCAGAGCCTGACTCTGAAACGACGACCGAGAGCTTAGAGCTTGAAGTCGCACACTGGCAGCGTAAAGAAGCCACAGCCACGCGCCACCACACATGGGCACTCAAGCTACTAGTGAAGAATGTTGAAGAGACAGTGGCCCACAGCCACACCGCTCAGCTGCCCGATGAGCAGCTTACGCAAGCCGTACAGGACGCATGGCAAGCGCGCGCTGCCTACAACAGCAGGCTACGGATCCGCAACGCGGGACTGACCGGGGACACCAGGCACAAAATGCTCCCGATCCCAAGCCCGATCCGGGCCCGGGGCCCATCAGGGCATATAACAGCTTACCCCGCGCGGCGTCACAACCGCGCGAGCGATCCATGGCCCCAACGGAAGGCCAGGGAATCCCTGACCAGGCCGACGTCGTACCAATGGAGCCGTATGATGGGATCACACGGATGATCCGCGTGGCGTTGGCAGACGCCGCGGACACAGACCCGGAGAAGTCTGTGCTAGCGAAGGCCGGCGTAAAATTGGCCCACCCCAAGCCATATGCAGGGGGATCAGACCTCGAAGATTTTGAAATCTTCGTGGCAGCCATCCTACGATGGCTGAAAATGAATTGCCTCCTAGGACCAACCAGCATCGACATGCAGGTTGGCTATGTGGGCACTCGCCTCACCGGCGAAGCCCAAGAATGGTTCCTTCGAAACGTTGAACGTTTTAGATTAAAATATTAATTAGTGCCTTTTTATCAAATGAAATCTGTTGCTTAGTGGTTGAAACCACTATGTTCGCCTCCCCTCTGTGTGCTGACTAAGCCCTTCGGGGCGCGTGCAACACTGATGAATGAGGGTCACGTGACCGTGTCGACAGAAGAACAGTGTCGATCCAAGGGATAGTCAAACCAAAAGCGTTCGCTTTTAAGGTAGTATAGAGTAAACAGTGATAGTAGACTCTCAACGAAGATTTGGAATAAACTATCAAGAACTGAGCTCTGTAACTATCAAACAAGATTACAGCAATTTCAGGAGGCAGAAAAATCGATTCTGGATAATTTTGTTCATACATTTGTACTAGCTATTTATACTATGTTGATAGTAACTACTAGTGTTCAAGATATTGGATGGATGGGTCGAAAAACTACTTTGTAGCTAAGGGGTGACTAATTTATAGTCATAAAGTCATGGGGTGATGGGGATAGTGTCAGGATTGTCTGGGCTTTGAAATAGAGATCTGTACCTAGTATACAAAGCCCCTGTCCACATGTTGTTAGGATAGTAATCAGTCAGACGTGTCATGGGATTCAAATAGAAAATGGATTTGATTTTACTCTGCCCAGCATATATGCTGGGCTTGGAGATAGGGCCGCTGTCTCTGTGCCTCTCTTGTGTGGGAGCTGATTGAGTATATGTGTTGCAGATGACTTTCTCAGGTCACTCCACAACACCCTGTACCCCTGCGCAGTCTACTATTCTCTGCGGCGTTTGGTGCCCGTACCCCTCGGTACCTATGGCCTGGCGCCTGTCGACGTCATGGCTGATACCATCACCCGATAGGCGTGCCGTCCCTGATTGACCGCACGTGGCCGACGCTCGAACTCCTGTATATTACCCGATCTATGGGTAATATAGCGTGTCGTAAAATTCGTGTGATCGTCGTCTGCGCCGACGTCTATCGTGAATGTAGTTTGTGTTTCTTTTGACTTTTCTTTTGTTTTTGTTTATCACAACAGAATGCTTCGATCACCAGGTCCGCATCTGGATGCTGGAATCAGTGATGCAAGGCCTTCAAAAGAGGTTCCTGCACACACTGATATACCATCACGCCTCGAATAAGTTCGACGCGGTCATGCAAGGCATGAAAACCGTTCAGGAGATGCTGAACGAGCTCACGAAATACGCGGCACGTATGATACAGCCGCCAGACGAGTACACGTTCCGGAGACGGTTCGTATCTGCACTACGCAAACGCTGCGCAACGAGGTCCTCAAAAAGGGCTATAATGCTGAGAGCAGCTCAATAGAGCAACTCTCGAGACGGCCCAGATGATCGAGGAGGCATCCCGATATAACATGGGGATGCGCCGTGCAGAAAGCGCAGCAGCAATGGCTAGCGCCGCCCGGCTCACAGGGAGCAAGCCATTGACACAAACAGGCCTGACCAGGCCCAGCCTGTTCCCAAGAAGCGGAACAGGTCAACGGATACCGCCCTCACGCCCAGCACAAGCTGGACGCCCGCCTGAAGCTAAACAGCCTCAAGCGTCAGGATCGTCCCCGCGACCTGCCCCACCGACGAAAACGTCGGGCCGGCCCAATGACAGGCCCAGCGGCAGCCAAAACAACACCGCATGCTTTGAATGCGGCCAACCTGGCCACAAGAAGGCAGAATGCCCCCGGCTTAGGTCCAGTATAAGGACAGCGGCCGTGAGGCACGACGGTGAAGCCGAGGATCCGGAGACGGATCCCGATCAAAGCTCTCTTCAACAGATTGATGAAGAGGGGGAGGGTGATCCCCAACCCAATGACACTCCGGACAACGGAGATGCCCCCGCTGAAGAGTGGGACCCCGAGCCGTCCCAATACTATGAATGGGACGAAGAGGTGGAGGACACCGCCTACAGGTCCAGTGCGATCATATTCGCGCTGGAAGACGAAACCGCCATGAAAGTCATGGCGGCACGCACATCGGTCACGCCAGATAAGGCGGCCGAGCCGGTGTATCACCACCGAAGCAAACACAGAACACGGCCAACACATCCGCGTAGTGAGAACCGTACTCTATCGGGGTACTGGGAAATAAATGGCGTAAAAGCCCACTGCCTGCTAGATAGCGGCAGCGAAGGGGTACTGCTGTCCCCCGAATTCACGCGAGCTACAGGGATGAAGACATTCTCCCTGGAGCAACCAATCGCGCTGCAGCTAGCCTGCATAGGCAGCCGTTCCACGATCAACATGGAATGAACACGACCATCAAGTTTGGTCGCGGGACATACGACGAATACTTCGACGTAGAAAACGTCGAATATTGCGACGCGATCTTAGGGACACCGTTCCTAAGGAGATTTGGCATAACCCTGGACTTCTCGAGCCCAGGGACGATCCGCAAGGGAAACGAGGTGATCCCCACGGGCAAGGTCTCATTCGACGACGACGAATGAAGAACGAGGACAAGGGCCACGGGTGAGCAGATCACCCAAGCGCCGACGCCGAACCTGGCTCATTGAAGCCAGGAGGACGAGTCGCGAGACGACCGTCCTCGAACTCACCCTAAGTCGTAGGGAGAGACGCTCTCACCTAACGGTGAAAGCGATGGGAAAGAGGAAAGCGGGCCCGTGCGCCGCGGGACCTAATAGACGCCAACAGCGCCTAATGGCTTCTAAGCCAACCACTACCATCATCCTCACGGATGATGACCTTCCTCGCCTCCGCGAGGAATGGATGGAAAGAATCACTGACCTAGTCAGTGGAATTCCATTAGAACTCCCGCCACTGCGGAGATCAACCATGAGATCAACCTCATCGATCCCAACAAGCACATGCGGTATCGACTACCGAAATGCCCCGAACACTTCCGAGAGGAACTGTCAGCAAAAATAGAAGATACACCACTGCAAAGTGGTGGATTCCGGCAGTAGCGCAACAGGCAGTGCCCATGCTGTGTGGAGAACGGTACGTTGAGAACCGTCTTCGATCTGCGCCAGCAAACAAAACACGGTGAAGGACGTCACGCCCTTCCCGGATCAGGATATCATACGCAGCGACATGGCTCGCTGCCAATATCGAACTAAACTCGATATGTCAGAAGCATACGAGCAGATCCGGATCCATCCGGATCACGTAGCAAAGACAGCCTTTGCCACGATCCTGGCACCTTCAGGAGCCAGGTGATACAGATGGGGGACTGTAATGCCCCATCAACATTCCAACGGCTGATGACAGCCATTTTCCGCGACTGCATAGGTCCTTCGTCCATGTATACATGGATGACATCTTCATATTCTCGCTCTCAATACAAGAGCATGAAGACACCTCTACATCGTCTTTGACAGACTGAGGAAGAACCACCTCTTTCTGAGCAAGAAAAAGGTGGACCTCTACTCCATCCGAATGGAGTGCCTCGGCCATATATCGATGGCCGAGGGGTACATGCCGACGAGGAAAGATGCAACGCATCCGCGAGTGGCGCAGGCCACGGACGTTCAATGACGTCCAGCGTTTCCTTGGGCTCGTACAGTATCTGGCACACTACATGCCGGATGTTAGCGCATATACCACCCCGCTATCGGGCTGTGCGCGTAATAACCGTCCATTCAATGGACGCCACTGCTCGACAAATGCTGGCAAAGCATTAAGCGTTGGCCTGTAAGGCCCGATCCTGCGTCCAGTAGATGCAAGGTGCCCAGAGCGATCTGGGTGATCACCGACGGATCAAAAGCCGGCGTCGGTGCGGTCTACGGCCAAGGTCCTGACTGGAAAACTTGTCGACCAGCCGGCTTCTTGTCAAAGAAGTTCAGCGTTGCCCAGCAACACTACCGGACTCACGAGCATGAGACTATCGCGGTGCTCGAGGCTCTCATGAAATGGGAGGACAAACTGCTGGGGCGAAGGTTCACCCTCGTCACAGACCACAAGGGACTCGAGTACTTCGAGACCCAAAAGAGCCTATCTGACCGACAGGTCAGATGGTGGGAGTTTCTCTCCGGTTCAATTTCAACACCGTTCATGTTGACGGTGTAGAGAACAAGGTAGTGGACTGCCTGTCGCGCTACTACGAGAGCGACACGAGTGATGACAATCACCCGGACCACGTCTTCGTAAACGCGGATGCGCGTTTAGATCCGGACGGTGAGTTATTGCCCACCGACCGGTATGTCGAGCTGCGAACAGCGGCGACAAGACGATCTAAACGCCTCGCTGAGAAGACAGAGGCGAGAGTAACGGAAGCCGCCGCATTAAACGAGGGCTCACCAGAGCCCGCGAACGTCGCCGCGTCTAGGACGACGACGATGACGTCAGAGCCATCGCCGCAGGGAATGACGGCGTCGGAGCAAGGCGTAGACCTGTCCAAGGTCCTACGAGACGCGTACCATAGGGACACCATGTTCACAAAGATCATGGCGCACCCAGACGCGCACCCGAGATTCGGAATACCGGGACGGGCTGATCTGGACTAAGAACCAGCTCAGAGAGACGTCATTGCCGTCCCCCGCTCTGTTCTCAAGGGGGAAGGAGACTGATCGAAATTATCATCGATCGGGTACATCAGATAGTTGGCCACTACGGCCATCTGAAGACTTCGAACTACGTTCGGAGAGCATATTGGTGGCCGGGCATGAACCCAGACATAGAAGCATTCTGCACATCGTGCGCGAGGTGTCAGATGACGAAAACCGGGCCACAACGGCCCAAAGGCCTACTACACAGCCTACCCATTCCGGATAGGCCGTGGCAGTCGATTGGCATCGACTTCATGGGGCCCCTGCCCAAATCCAACGACTATGACTACCTGATGGTAGTCATCGACCGACTAACGTCGCTCGTACACCTCGTACCAACCACGATGAGCGTGTCAGCCAAGGGAGTAGCCTGGCTGTTTCTGAAGGAGGTCATCCGACTACACGGAGTTCCCGACTCTATCGTCTCGGACAGAGACTCAAAGTTCACGTCGATCTTCTGGCGTGAACTCCAGCGCTCATGGGGACTAAGCTCCTCATGTCAACTGCCTTCCATCCACAAACGGATGGAGCAACCGAGCGGGCAAACCGCTCGATCGGCCAGATATTGCGCACGGTCGTCAGGGACGATCAGAAGGATTGGGCAGTAAAATGCCCAATGGTTGAGGTCGCCCTCAACAGCAACGTCAGTGCGACCACAGGGTTCGCACCTTTCAAGCTGAACCACGGCTATATGCCGCGGATAGACCTCCCCATAGCCGTGGACACCCCGTTCAAGGGGGTAGCCCGGTTCGCACATCAGGCAAAATGGAACCTGATGGCGGCACACGATGCAATCATAGAGCATCTAGTGACACAAACGTTTCATGCAAATAAGAAACGTATGGCGAGCGACAGGTACGCGGCCAACGACCGCGTCTACCTCTCGACACAAAACCTAACTCTCCCGAAAGGAAGAGCCAGAAAGCTAGTCCCGTGGTACATCGGACCGTACCGCATCGTCGAGGCTCACAATGACGCCTCGACGTTGACCCTTTATCTTCCCGATGAACTGAAAAGCCGTCACATTTCACCGGTCTTCCATTCCAGCCTCGTACGGCGATACGAGGCTAACAACGACGAATTGTTCCCTCGTCGCGAGGCCAAGTCATTTTATGACTTTGGAGAAAACGACGACAAGGAGTGGCTCATTGACGAGATTATCGCACATCGATGGATAAACTCGACGGACCTGGAATTCCAGGTCCGCTGGACCCTAGGCGACGTGACATGGGAACCCGTGTCGTCCTGCAAGGACCTTGAAGCCCTGGATAACTACCTAGAGCTTTGGGGGGTGGGCAAGCCACGCGACCTCCCCAGACGCCGCTAGACGCGTCTGTCACGTGCAGGCCACGTGACGTGCCGGTCACGGCGCGGTTAAATTTTCACCTCGGATCTTTCCGAGGGCGCATCGCTTCTTGGAAGCAACCACCACCATCATCTACCCACGAAGATGATGCCCCCCAAAGATGGGATGGACGTTGACCCGTCAACGTCCACAGCGCGAACAACGGCCCCGAGACAAGGGGCCGCGGACATTCTCCGTGCTCCGGTAGACCAGGAGCACTGGACGATCGTGGGATGGGAGGACGCCCTCGCCATCGTCCACCTGGACGATTGCGTGATGTGCGCGGACTACGCCGTGCACCTTAGGGCCGTGACCGGCACCTGCAAGGTCAAATTGCGGGATGAGGACATCGGCGACGCCGTCGATGCTGCCTGGGGGTGGCTCCCACGGGGCATCGCGCGTGACGCACGGGAGGAGCCCCTCCGGGATGTCCACGACCTCAAAAAGGAGGTCAAGGAGCTAGAACGCGCGGTCCGGGACTGCGACGACGCGCTCGTAAACGAGCGCGCCAGGATCAAGGAGCTGGAGCAGCAGCTGAGTGCTGCCCAGCTCCAGGTTACCCTGGTTCACGCTGCCTCAAAAATGCCGCGACATGACCCAGCCACAGACCCAGTGGCCGGACCGTCTTCACCTCGCGCGACGGCACCATTGCCGGCGTGCGCAACATCGGGGCTCGCGTCCCGATTGTCGGCGCCAACGCCGACCACGACAACAACGGAAGGGCAGAGCGCACCTTCCGACTCTGCGTATGGCGTCCTATATGGATGGGAGTCTGACTCGTCCGTCTGGAAGACGTACGACCCTGAACGGGCACAGCGGCTGGCAGAGCAGCCAAAGAGAAAGCGCAAGAAATTGCGCGGCTCCTGTAAGGACCCGGCCTTTGGCCGGCTACTTACCGGTAGAACCTTCTTCCGAGCCCGAGCCTTGTGATATTCATGCCCGAGTACATATGATACTTATCCGTGCCCGAGCCCGATCCCGAGCTTGAACTCATATCCGACCTTGATCCCATGCCCGTATCCCCTTAGTTACTGATTCCGCTCCATCACGCATCATTCGTATATTACCTCGCCCTGACCTCGGTCTCCTGACCCCGCCCTGACCTCCACTAATCTGTTCGCCCCTGACTTGCACCTCGTCCGTATATAACCCCCTTGTATGCATTCCTACTCCTTAGTCTGAAAATCAACTATCGTGTCCCTTCGATCCCTAGCTAGTTTCTACGCCTCGCCTCTTAAGCTAGAACCTCGCCTCTTATTCGTTTACCTCCGAAGTTGGGACTCGTGCGTAGGGTCGGCGCAGCACATAAGCTGAAGCCAAGTCCCTCTCCGACCTCCCCATCCAAACCTCGCCCTGTAACCTCGGACCTTGACTCGGGTTTCGTCCCCGACCTCGGTCAACCTTACGACGGATCGTATCGTAACAGTATTTTCAGACTGCTTACACCCTACGTATCCCTTTTTTCACGATGTCCATGATAACTCGTTCTCGCACCCTTCGGGGTATCTCAGAACAGCGACGTTTCTCGGAAGCCCCCGATGACTCACCCCCGTCCCGGGGATACCCCTCGCAGACCCCGCCGAGCCTAGTAACAAAGGCAAAGGTAGGGCTAACCTCGGTGACCCTTCAGGTGATCCAGGTGATGGCTCTAGAAGTTCTGACAACGATCGGGACCTCCCCAACCTTCCGCCCGAGGACCTCGGTGACCTCGAGGACAACGAGCTTATGCGTCGAGTGTTCATCAAACTCGCGAAACCTCGCGAATCCGAAGCACGAGCCAAGGTCAAGGAACCGGATAGTTATGACGGTACTGACCAAGCCAAGCTTCGCACTTTCTTCCTTCAATGTGTACTCAACTTCAGAGATCGCCCCACCGCGTTCAAGACTGGGGCCTCGAAGGTGCAGTATGCTATTTCTTACCTGTCCGGCTCGGCTCTGCAATATTTCGAGCCGGCGATCCTCGGCGAAGTCCAACCCGAGCCAGATTGGCTCGAGGACTGGGACAGCTTCAAGGCCGAGCTCGAGCTTAACTTCGGCCCATACGACAACGCGGCCCAAGCCGAGATTGACCTCGAGAAGATCGTTATGAAAGAGCACCACAAGGCCGCGCGATTCTTTATCGATTTCGCCCGAGCTTCGACTCGGACTCAGTGGAACGACGCGGCCCTCCGACACTTTGCCTACAAGGGCTTGGCCAAACGGATCAAGGACGACTTACTTCACTTCCCTCGATTCCGCAGCCTCGCCGAGCTTAGGAACTTCGCGCTGGAATGCGATAGCCGTTACTGGGAGCGAAAGGAATACGACGCCATGATCAATGGTCGTAGCTCCCAGCCTGCACGCACCACTAATCAGTCCAGTAGCAATGCCACTAACAACCACCAGTCTTCCAGTGGTTCCAATAACAATAAGAACCGCAACAAGACTAACAACAGCGGCAAGGGTTCCAACAACAACAACTCTTCGAACAACAAGAGCCAGCCCGACATTTCGAGCAAACTCGGGAAGGATGGCAAACTGCTTCCCGAGGAGCGCCAACGCGGGTCGACCAAGGCTTTGTCTGCTTTGCGGCACCAAAGGTCACGTCGTCAAGGACTGCCCGAAGAACAAGTCTACCAATAGTAGCGGTTCTAAAGGTCGGGCAACGAAGACCCCTAACGAGGGGACTTCGCCTCCATTACGGAGGTGAAAAAATAGGTAGCAACCTCGGAACCACACGATCCGAGGATTGCGGTAACCTCACCCGTGTGCTCAGACTCAGCGCCGCTTCTCATTCATTGTCCAAAGATTCCCTTAATGTAGATCTAACCTCGCCTTCGCTGCCCAACGTCGCTTTTGTTGCATTAGTTGACTGCGGGTCCTCAGACTGTTTTATTGAATCCAGATTTGTCCAGAAGTACTCCATGCCTGCTTATCCTGTCTCTCCTATACCCTTGAAACTATTTGACGGTAGTACTAACACTACCATTACCCAAGCTCTAGACCTCTGCATTTGCTTTCCGACCGGCGAACAACAATGGGTTACCTTCTACGTAACCTCGCTCGACTCAAGTTGCTCGATGGTACTTGGCCACAACTGGCTCACCCGCTACAATCCGTCGATTGACTGGGTATTGGGCAGTATTACTTTCAAGACCATCGACCTAACAACGACTCCAGCGACCCCGGCGACGTCAGCCCGCTCAGCTTCGGCTACGACTTCGACCTCGCCTACGGCATCTTCGCCCCCGCCTCCGACCTCGCTTCCGAAGTTGCAAGCACCCCTCGTTTCCCTAATCAATGCACCCGCTTTCATGCGCGCATCTAGATTGGAAGGGTCCGAAGTGTTTCAGCTCAATTTGGCTTCGCCTGAGCTCCTCGCCAGAGGGGCAACATCGGGAGGAAGCTCTTCCGAGCTTCCTGAGAACATTAAGAAACATGTTCCTGAAGAATACCACGAATTTGCAGATGTGTTCAGCAAAGCACGCGCTGACACTCTAGCTCCCCACCGACCTCACGATATCAAAATCAACCTCGAAGAAGGGACCTCGCCACCAATCGGTCCCATCTACTCTCTCTCAGCTTCCGAACTCAAAGCACTTCGCGAGTTCATCGACGAGCATTTAAACATCGGTTTCATCCGACCTTCACGCTCGCCTCATGGTGCACCGGTATTGTTCGTTCGCAAAAAAGATGGCTCACTTCGGTTGTGTGTCGACTTCCGAGGTTTGAACAAAATCTCAAAAAAAGATCGGTATCCATTGCCATTGATTGCTGACTTACTTGATGCTCCAAAGAATGCTCGCATCTATACGAAAATTGACCTTCGTCACGCTTACCACCTCGTACGGGTGGCCGAGGGTGACGAATGGAAAACCGCCTTCAGGACTCGCTATGGGTCTTTTGAATGGTTGGTTATGCCATTTGGTCTCACTAATGGCCCTGCTGCCTTCCAGAGATTCATGAACGAGGTGTTCGCCGACCTTTTGGACGTTTGTGTGGTGGTATACTTGGATGACATTCTAATCTACTCCAGTGACCCCTCCAAACATGTTGAACATGTCAAGGAAGTCTTGCGACGACTACGACTCAACAACCTCTTCGCCAAAGAAGACAAATGCGAGTTCCATCGCGACTCGGTTGAATTCCTCGGCTACATACTCTCTCCCGAGGGCCTCACTATGGCGGATGACAAGGTAAAGGTCATTCAAGACTGGCCTGAACCTCGCAAAGTTCGCGACATCCAATCCTTCCTCGGCTTCGCCAACTTCTACCGACGTTTCATTCACAACTACTCCGACATCACCATTCCTCTCACCCGACTTACCCGCAAGGGTACCCCTTGGAATTTTTCCGAGGATTGTCGACGGGCTTTCAACCTGTTGAAGAGGGCGTTCACTACCGCCCCTATCCTTACTCACTGGATTCCTGACCTTCCACTGATCGTAGAGACTGATGCATCAGATTATGCCTTAGCGGCAATCTTATCACTACGAACCTCGGAAGGCGAACTTCATCCCGTCGCTTTCCACTCCCGCACATTCACCTCTACCGAGCTCAACTACGATGTTCACGACAAGGAGCTCCTCGCCATTTTTGAAGCCTTTCAACGCTGGCGACACTACCTAGAGGGCTCAGGCGAACCAGTTGACGTTATCACCGATCACAAGAACCTCGAATACTTTTCAACTACGAAGCTCTTGACCCGTCGACAAGCTCGGTGGTCGGAATACCTTTCCCAGTTCAACCTCGTCATACGCTTCCGACCAGGTCGCCTCGGAACGAAGCCTGACTCTCTCACTAGACGATGGGACGTCTACCTTAAAGAGGGGAATAGCGACTATGCCACCATAAACCCGCAGAACCTACGGCCAGTGTTTACTCAGCACCAGCTGGCATCGTCCCTTAGAGCTACTAACCTCGCTCCCATCGTACTCCGAGCCGCTTCACTGCTTGATACCGAGCAGATCCGAGCTGACATACTGGCAAACCTCCCCTCGGACCCCATAGCCAAGTCGCACCTCGGCTTGGTTAATGACCCGAGGTGGACCACAGACCCCGAGGGATTTCTCAAACTTGACAACCGAACCTATGTTCCAGCGGCCCAAGACCTTCGACTTCGCATCCTGCAATACAAGCACGATCACATTCTCTCGGGACACTTCGGGGTCAACAAACCTTGGAGCTGATCCGACGAGACTATACTTGGCCAGGGATTAGATCCTTTGTCAAGGAGTATTGCAAGACGTGTACCACTTGTATGCGAAGCAAGCCGCAACGTCACAAACCCTATGGTCTCCTCAAACAACTTCCTGTTCCCGAGAAACCTTGGAATTCCATATCTATGGATTTCATTGAGCAACTCCCCCCTTCATCCGAGTTCACCTCCATCCTAGTGATTGTTGACCGCTTCACTAAGCAGGTTATCTTCATTCCAACCACAGACAAGATAACCTCGCAAGAGCTCGCTCACCTCTTCGTCCTTCATGTCTTTTCCAAGCATGGAGTCCCCTCGCACGTCACCTCGGACAGGGGTTCCGAGTTTGTTCGCACTTCTGGCGTTCCCTAGGGAAAGCTTTGGACATGCGGTTGCATTTCACCTCGGGATATCATCCCGAGGGTGACGGTCAGACCGAGCGTGCTAACCAAACTTTGGAACAGTACCTCAGGATCTATTGCAACTATCAGCAGTCCAATTGGGCTTCGCTCCTTCCCCTAGCCGAGTTCGCCTACAACAACGCGCCTAGCGCAACCACCGGCGTCTCCCCATTCTTTGCCAATAAAGGCTACCATCCGAACCTCGCAGTTCACCCCGAGCGCGACCTCGCCTCGGCACGAGCCCGAGACTTCGTGGTTGACCTGGACGAGCTTCACCAAGAACTTCGCCACGCCATCCTCGAGGCTCAGAAAACTTACCAAGCCTCGGCCGATGTTCGTCGCAAGCCCGCTCCTGATTTCCAAGTAGGATCCCTCGCCTTTGTGAAGGCACAGTACTTTCGAACAACTCGGCCTACCAAGAAGCTCGCCGAGAAGTTCTTGGGTCCTTTTGAAATCATTTCCCGAGCGGGTACTCACTCCTTCACCCTTCGACTTCCAGAACACATGCATTCAGTCCATCCGGTCTTCCACGTATCTATGCTCGAACCAGCCTCGCCCAACACCATACCAAACCGAGTTCAGCCGCCTCCGCCCCCAGTCGTTATCGACGGCGAACCCGAGTTCGAGGTTTCCGAAATCCTCGACTCGAAGATCGATAATAGACGCAAGAGCTGCAAATTACTCTACCTTGTTAGGTGGACTGGTTACGAAGGTACCGACGAAGAAACCTCGTGGATCCTCGCTTCCGAGCTTGATCATGCCTCGGAGCTGGTCACGGATTTCCATGACTCTTACCCGGGCAAGCCCGGCCCCTTGACTGCTTTATGATCGTTTTCCCTGTTAATCCCCATGACCCCGGTAGTTAGATGACAAAAACCCTTCAAAACAAAATCGATAAAATCCAAGAAAAGTCTATTATTCCATTTACTAGTTATTCCACCATCCTCATATCCTCTCCCTCGCTCTCCTCGCTCCCCTCGCCTGACTCCTCCTCATTACTGCTACTACTTCGCTCCACCAGACCCCCATGTCCCCCATAATCCGCCAAGTCTCTCGCCCCCTGCATCCGCTTCAAATAATTCCGCCTCCTCCTTATCCTCATGAACTCCACATCCGCCCTGTTCATCCTGTCATTCGCAGCCCTAAACTCCCCCAGCAACTCGCACACCCTCTCCCCAACCTCACCAACTTTCTGCCCCACATCCCTCACAGCCGCTATCAACTCCCTCATCTCCGCACTCCGCTCCGATCTTTTCGTCCTCTTGTCCTTCTTCGCCCTCCGACCTTCCACCTCGGTTTCCTCCACCTCGGTTTCCTTTCCCTCATTCTGCCTCGCCCCTTCTGTTTCCTTTCCCTTCCCCTCGCTCAGCCTCGCTTCCATCCTCTCCACCCTCGTCTCAAGGTTACGCTCGACCCAATCGCTCGAGTCGTTGTCATCATCATCCACCTCGTCTCGAACCTTGGCCCCTTTCCTCGGCCTCGGTTCACCCTCGGCCTCCTCGCTCCTCGCTCGCTTCTTGCTCGCTACACCCACCTGACCTTTCCCTGGGGTCGCCTTGCTGCGGCGACCTTGGGCGATGCTACAGCCCAAGGAACGGGTCCTGCACCACACGCAAGCACCCTGGTCGGCGAGGCCGAAGTCGAGACTAACGGCCCGAAGGCACGTATAGTCGCGCTCTTCGCAGCGCGCGCACCTCGCCTCGGCCTTGGTCGCGAGCTGCCACTCGCGGGGTCCCCCGTCGGCGAGCTTGTACCCGTATAGGGACAAGTCAGTCGGGTGGTATGAAAACAACATGCGCTTATACTGTACAAATCAGCAGCGTCCATGACCAGCCAACAACGGTACTCACCTTTTTTCCATTCGGCCCTTCCTGCCACGGCTGCCGCATGTCAATGGCCCCCGTCTCATCAATTGGCAATGTGCCAACCTCGGGTCGATCCTCGGGCACAACCTCGCCCGAGGCTCCGTTCGCCGCAGACAGCAATGTCTGGTCGAACACGTTGTTTGTGCTGTCCTCGTCGACGGCTGAGTTGAAGAGGGCTTGAGGGCGCACCATATTCGTTGGCAATGGGGTTCGCTGCCTCCTACCCACCCTTTTATCCAACCTCGGCTACGATTTAAGCTTCGCCTTTCCAGCTACTTAACATCGGACCGAGATCTAGATTCAAGGATAGGCGAACCCTGTTCACATTACGGCCTCGAGGGTCTCGGCCATGAGGGGGGAATACTGTAAGGACCCGGCCTTTGGCCGGCTACTTACCGGTAGAACCTTCTTCCGAGCCCGAGCCTTGTGATATTCATGCCCGAGTACATATGATACTTATCCGTGCCCGAGCCCGATCCCGAGCTTGAACTCATATCCGACCTTGATCCCATGCCCGTATCCCCTTAGTTACTGATTCCGCTCCATCACGCATCATTCGTATATTACCTCGCCCTGACCTCGGTCTCCTGACCCCGCCCTGACCTCCACTAATCTGTTCGCCCCTGACTTGCACCTCGTCCGTATATAACCCCCTTGTATGCATTCCTACTCCTTAGTCTGAAAATCAACTATCGTGTCCCTTCGATCCCTAGCTAGTTTCTACGCCTCGCCTCTTAAGCTAGAACCTCGCCTCTTATTCGTTTACCTCCGAAGTTGGGACTCGTGCGTAGGGTCGGCGCAGCACATAAGCTGAAGCCAAGTCCCTCTCCGACCTCCCCATCCAAACCTCGCCCTGTAACCTCGGACCTTGACTCGGGTTTCGTCCCCGACCTCGGTCAACCTTACGACGGATCGTATCGTAACAGCTCCCTCCACACCGCCAATGGGCTAGCCATGGCGAAGGAAAGCGCAATCAGCGCTTACCTTGTGGCGTCATCGTCGCACACCATCCACGACCCCGCCCTTCAGCGGCGGATAGCGCAGGTTGAGGCCCAGTACATCGGGCCTGGCGTGGCCCTACCTCCGCCGGCGGGGACAGTTGAGTCAGTCCATCCTCCCTACCCGGGGGAGGGAAGGCTCATCCCGCTCGGAGATCCACCGATCTCTGAGACGGGCCTCCTACCACGACCGGTGGGAAAGGCCCAACAACGTCGTACCCAATGGTACGACCTCTGCCCGCTTGACGAACCCCGCTTCGTCGAACTCATAGCGCGGGCAAAGGAAACGCCGCAGATCGCGCGTACGTGCGAGATGATCGGCGTATTCAAACGCATCGAGCGCGAACAACGCGCTCGCAATCCCAAAAGGGATTGTCTCGTGATAGCAGGCGGTACCCCGCACGATATCGCGGCCATCCTGAAGGGTTGGATACACAACCCCGAAGGAATCCCCTCCGCCATCCGTGACAACGCGGATGGCACCTTCAACCTAGACGACATGGACGTCTGGATGTGGTTGAAGGCCCTTGCGCCCTGGGTCAAAGGGGTCGCATCACCACTCAGGGCGAGGCTACTCGACCTCTTCGGTTCGACTGACCAATGGTCGAGCCTCGTCGACGCCAGGGAAGTGCTCACACCTCAGAGCACCACCCTGCGGCTCTCGATCACGGGCCCATTCCCTGTGGAGGGCCGAGCCGGCCCCAACATCCCACTCGCGGAGATCGCGAGATGGCTGGCCCGCTACGCAGGGGTCACTCGCGAGCGAGTGGCGCGCATTGAACATTACGTTCAGCGCAGCATCACCGGCGCGGCATTCAGCGCCGCCGCCCGTGAAGGCCAACAAAAGGTCATCGAGACCAGTCATGTGAGGGCCGCAGTGCCACGACCCCTCACTCACGCTCAGCTCGACCGAGAGCTGGCGCGCTTCCGGCCCCCTCCTCAAACGGAGGACCCGGCCGTCGAGGCTATGCTCTGTGAGGACACGGGCCCCAGCGCACAAGCGGAGACTGCCACCAGTGGTGAGGCTGACCAGCCTCACCCAATCGCCACCGACGACGCGGAGATGCCCCCGGAGGAGTCACGTGCTCCTCCGGCCCCGTACGACGACGACGACGTCGTATCGGCCACTCTAGAGGATGCCCTCATGGACGACCTCTATGAGTAGTAGTTAACCCCTATAGTTATCTATAGAGGGGGAGGGTGTAAATAACCTGTGTATCTACATGTACATTAGTTATTACATAATCCCAGTGGGCCCCTTAGGGACCCACTGTATAGTTTATGCGTGGGAACCGGCCAGCGGCCCCCATCGCATCTTACTCTTACCTGTCACTACGTAGCATTCAGAATACCACTCATTGGTCAAGTTCTGTTGTGCCCTTGTGATACAAGGCCTTAAGATCGACATCCTTTACACTGATCCTGGTATTCCCAGATGACCTCCGCCCTTTCTGAGTAGAAGCCGACTCGTCCGACGCGGCTACTGGGGCTGTCCTGTCCCAGCAATCTCGGCAAGACGAGAAGTGGCACCCGATCACCTATTTCTCCAAGAGTCTGAGCCCCGTCGAATGGAATTATGATATCCATGACAAAGAGATGCTGGCGATCATCCAGGCATTAGAAGAGTGGCGGCACTTCCTTGAAGGAGCTCACAGCCGAGTCAAGATCTGGACAGACCACAAAAACTTGGAGTACTTCCGCACGTCTAAGAAACTCAACCGAAGGCAAGCCCGGTGGTCCCTCTCCTTGTCTCGGTTCGACTTCGAGTTGCACCACCGGCCGGGAAAGTCCATGGGTAAACCGGATGCCCTGTCCCGACATGCAGACCATGACTCTGGGAGTGGAGACAATGCTGACCTGACGCTGCTCCGTCCCGAGCTCTTTGCAGTCCGGGTGCTCGAAGGAGTGACGGCTGTCGGTGAAGAAGCCGACATCCTCCGAGACATCCGCAGGGGTTTCTGAGATGGGGGAAGCAAGGAGTCGGTTGTGAAGGCAGTGGAAGAACTTCGGAAGGGGCACTCCAGCTCGGTGCGAAGTGCCGGGTGGTCGGAGAGAAACGGGCTGTTGCAATTCCGGGGAAAGATCTATGTCCCAGACACGCATGACCTCCGGTGCCGAATTGTGTCCCAGCACCATGGCACTCGGGTAGCCGGGCATGCCGGGAGGTGGAAGACGTTGGAACTGGTAGCACAGAACTATTGGTGGCCACAGATGTCGTGGTACATCGGCCAGTATGCAAGGGCCTGTGACCTCTGCCCACGCACCAAGGCCCAACGCCGACCCCTGACGGGTGAGCTAGTTCCGCTCCCAGTTCCCAAATCCCGGTGGGATACTGTTAGCGTAGACTTCATCGTTGAACTGCCGGAATCCCATGGGTATGATGTGGTCATGTGTGTGGTGGACCTAGTGAGCAAGAGGTCCCACTTCGTCCTGACCATGACCACAGTAACAGCCCTCGGGGCGGCCCGACTGTTCCTTGGGAATGTCTGGAAATCGCACGGGCTCCCTGTAAGGGCAACCCTGGCTGGTTGTGGAGACCACACTACCACACAACTGACAAGGGGAAATCCAAATTATGTATAAATGAACTGAGTATACAAGAGAGGGGATTCTCACCTGACAAGGGGAAATCCAAAGAGAAAGGTCTAAGGACCCCCAATGTCAGCGAGCCCGTATTATACTACGCTCCGCAGCCAGGGACAACACTTGGCACTCGCCATCAACCCTGCATCCCCCTGACCTCCCTGACCCTTGATCGACCCTTGATGTCACCTGTTACATGAGTCGCTTGACTTCTGACACTGTTCTGAGAGCGGAAGTCGGAAAATGGAGCGGAATTGGCGAAGTGAACAGAACTGGTGGAAGTTCTGCCAGAAGCGGAATCATTTCCGAAAGCGGAAGCGGAGATGGAATCGGAACTGGAACCGGAGTTGGAAATGGAGTCGGAACTGGAAATGGGAAACAGGGTGTCCCCTGACATCACCCCCCCTCTAGCGTGCTGCGTCCTCAAAGCATGGGACACGAGGGATTGAAAGGCCAGTGAACGGATTCGGCGAGGGGCACCAGGGTGTGTCCTATAGAACTCACGGAGTTTGTCCAGAGTGGAGACATCTTGCTCTGGGACCCACGAATTCTCCTCATACCCATATCCTTCCCATTTCACGACGAATTGGAGTCGTCCTCGCACAAACCGGCTGTCAAGGATTCGTTCCACCACATAGTGCTCTTCCCCATCTATATTTCTGGGGGAGGTGGCGGACGAGCCTTCTGACCTGGAATTGGGTCCTCAAGCGCAGGGAGTAACTTCACTACATTGAAGACAGGGTGGAGGCGGGACATGGAGCTCGGAAGTCGGAGGCGGTACATGTTCTGTCCAACCCTCCGCATCACTGTGAAGGGCCCAAGGTAGTGGTGGGCAAGCTTCTGCGAAGGATGTGTGGTGCAGATGTCACTTGCGTCTAAATACACCTCGTCTCTGACTTGGTACTCTGGGGCAGGAACCCGGCGTTGGTTGTAGTACCTTGCCATGTCATCCTTGGCCTTTGCAAGGGCAGACTTGGCTTCTGACAGGGTGGAGTCCATGCAGTCTTGGAACTCATTGACTGTCTCGAGTCGGGACTCTGCCAGGTGTGGCTTGAAGCCCATCCGTGGGTGTTGTCTGGAGTCAAGCATGAAGGGAGTCTGCTGCGTGGTGGAATGTACATGGTTGTTGTATTGGAATTCCGCCAGTGGAAGTAGCTCGTCCCAGTCATCCTGCCTCTCATTGACAAAGAGGTGGAGATATTGCTCCAGTTCCTTATTGCCCCATTCCGTCTGTCCGTCACCCTGCGGATGGTATGCTGTGGTGGCAGCCAGCTTTATTCCGAGCAGGTGGTAGAGCTCTCGTGTCAGTTCTGTGATGAACTGTGGACCTCGGTTGGAAACGACTTGCTTTGGGAGCCCATGCAGCTTCCAGACATGCGCAAGGAACAGGCCGGCCGCTCCAAGAGTGGTGATCATCATGTGTGTTGGAATGAAGTGGGACATCTTGCTTACTGAGTCCATGACATTCATGATTGCGTCGTAGCCGTGAGACTCTGGGAGTTCGACAATGAAGTTGACACTGATGGTGTCCCAGCGGGACTCTAGAATTGGGAGTGGAACAAGCTCTCCGATAGGTGGATGTCACTGTGCTTTGGTCCAGAGACAAAGGTCGCACATCTTCACGTACTGTCCAATGTAGCGGGACATCTGAGGCCACCAATAGTTCTGAGCCACTAACTCCAGCGTCTTCCACCTCCCAGCATGCCCTGCGACCCGGGTATCATGGTGTTGGGACACGATATGGCGGTGGAGGTTCACCCCATCTGGAACATAGACCTTGCCCCTGAAGTGGAGCAACCCATCATGCTCTGACCACTCCGCTGCCCGTACTGACCGTGAATGCCCTTTCCGCAGCTCCTCCACCACCTTCACCACAGATTCCTCCTTCTCTCCATTCTGGTACTGCCTCTGGATGTCCCAGAGCATTTCCACTTCCGCCCCAATGGCAGTCACTCCTTCGAGCACACGGACTGCAAAGAGGCTTGGGCAGAGCAATGTCATGTCAGCATTGTCTCCACTTCCGCTTCCATGATCCGCATGGCGGGATAGGGAATCGGGCTTGCCCATGGTGCGGCCGGGGCGGTGATGGAGCATGAAGTCAAACCGAGACAGGTGTAGGGACCACCATGCTTGTCGTCGGTTCAACTTCTTGGATGTGCGGAAGTACTCAAGGTTTTTGTGGTCCATCCAGATCTCGAACGGACACGGAGCCCCCTCGAGGAAGTGTCGCCACTCCTCCAGCGCTCAGATGATCGCCAGCTTTTCCTTGTCATGGATCTCATAGTTCCGCTCCACCGGAGTAAGGCTCTTGGAGAAGAAGGCAATCGGATGCCACATGCCATCATCTTCTGATGGCTGCTGCGACAAGACCGCTCCGGTGGCTGTGTCGGAAGAATCCGCTTCGACTCGATAAGGGCGAGAGTTGTCGGGAAATATCAGGACCAGAGCAGAAGTGATCAGCTCCTTGAGTTTGTCAAAGGAGGCCTGTTCCGGCTCTCCCCACCACCATCCAACTTCCTTCTTGGTGAGGTCAAAGAGGGCACGGGCATGGCAGGAGAAGTCCTTGATGAACCGCCGGTAGAAATTGACAAACCCGATGAAGGACTGGACTTCCTTCTTGTTCCGCAGCATAGGCCATTCCGACACACCAGAAACCTTGACTGGGTCCATTTCCACCTTTCCTTCCGACACGATTACCCCAAGATACTCTATCCACGTCCACTCAAATTCGCACTTCTCCAGCTTGAGGCACTGGTTGTATTCCCAGAGCCATTCCAGCACTCTCCGCACGACCTCCCAATGCTCCAGGATTGTTTTCGTGAAGATGAGGATGTCATCAAGGTAGATGCAGACAACCTCTTCCGCTATCATGTCGCGGAAGATGTCATTCATCATCGTCTGGAACATGGCAGGACTGTTGGTGAGGCCAAAGAACATGACCTGTGGCTCAAAGAGCCCTCGGTTGGTGCGGAATGCAGCCTTCCACTCGTCTCCCTCACGGATCCGACATTGTTGAAACCCCAGCGGACATCCAGCTTAGTGAAGTACCTTGCACCATGGAGTTGTGTGATCAGTTCGGAAATGAGTGGAATGGGGTACCAGTTCTTGATCGTGATCGCATTCAAGGCCAGGTAATCCTGCACAAGTCTGAGTGAGCCGTCCTTCTTCTTGATGAAGGACACTGGAGATGCCATGGGTGACTTAGAGGGGTGGATCCTCCCAGTATGGAGGTTCTCCGCGAGGAATGCATTGAGCTCTACCTGCTCTCTGGGCGACAGCGGGTAGACCTTGCAGTTGGTGGGCTTTGACCTGTGAAGATTGGGTTTTAGGCGTTAATATCGTGTATTAGTGAACACAGCGAATGCCCGAATAACTTGTGCAAATAAGTATGCCATTAGGCGAATAGGTGAACCAATGAATGTTCACAAGATAAGAGGGTTTGCCTAACTGGGGCTCACCCTATCTACAGTTGTAGCGAAATAGCTTGCAGCACTTGACGACGTAGCGTGCAAGATATCGCGGAAGGGCTGTCTAAGTTTCGACGGTCCCTTCGCTGGCGAAGGTGCTCCTTCAGAGCCCTTTGCCAACAGCACAGAAAATAGTTCGAAGGCTAAGGTAACGAAGATGAAGTATGAGAACTCACCAGTGATGCCTAAGTCCTTGGCTGGTTGAAGATAGAAACCTTCAAGGAGAGGCTCAAGATGATGATCACAGCGAGGTCAAGTTTGCACAAGATGGACGACGTATGATAATTGAACTGGGGAATATACATGCAAATGTAAACTACTTATATCGAATGCTCGTAAGGTATCAGCGAATAGGAAAGAGGCCGTCACAAGTCAGGGTTGGATAGGGGTGCGCAGCCATGATACAACATAGATGAAATAAACATACAATAGAATGTAAGAAGAGGGAGAACATGAAACGACGGAGAGTAGAGGTGGCGAAGGCACTTATGGACAAAACCATGTCTTGGGACCTGCGTACATGCTACCCTGCACGGACTCTTGGTCTACTGGGTTGATTCCACACGGCTTATGGGGGGGATGTCCTGCGAACATACTTTGACCATACGAACACCCAATGGGGTTGGATTAAGAAGGCGATGGGGTTAATGATGAACCATCATGCCGGGTGAATGGTATCGATCGTATTTGATGGTGTGCCTGCTGGCGAATGATGCGAGCAGCGAATAGCCGTTCGGCGAAATGCAAGGAAGGGCGAACAGAGGTGACATAGGGGAGGAGAGGTCGAGGTGGAGGGCGAAGCCGAGCGAATACTGAGGAGGAGTAGCGAAAGGGAAAATAGGGATACCAAGGTGCAGGAAATGCACAGGTCATGACAACCCAACTATTAGGACACCATCGGAAGAGGGTCGAGCAGAGGATGTGGTAGGCCCAGTGATGACTGCCGAGTCAGTCCCAGGACATCGATAGTGCGTTTGACGGTGCGGCTATGGTAGTTGGCGCGAACAGCGAGAGTTGGTTGCCAAACATAACAATGGTGATCGGAACGAACACGAAGGTGGGGTGAGAAAATAGGAAAAACTGAGCTTCTAAGTATGGGAGATAAACGCATCATGACATGACCCAGGCTCCAACTCAATGGCATGGTCCCTGTATGGGATCTAGCTTTGCTGGGCAAACAGAATATTTTCGATGTATTTTCGAAATAGTGACCTTAAAATAGCATACTGGTATTGCTATCATTGGGGATGAACTATTTAAACCTCCTCTAATTTCCTACCATTTTTCGCCATTTTTAATGAAGTCTTTGGCTCAAAACACTTCTATTCTGTTGCAGCAGAGTTATGAATCCACATGTATCCACAACTCTGTTTATTCAAACTCCGACGCGCGGGAGCCCGAACTCGAGCCTGTGGACACTTACGCACCCACAAACTCTGGCCAACCTACCGGTTCGGACTCAGCACTCTGGAAATAGCAATTTATTCCCAAGCCTCCACAACACAGTTTGTGCAATACAGACTCAGCCCAACCTATGCTACCATAGCAACAAGGCTATGCTAGGCTGTGCTGTGCCATGACTACACTCCTAAAATAGAATTAGGGTCATGACTCACTGCCAAGCTGGAGTATTATTAGTCCAAAGTCTTGTGACTAGGGAAATGACTCCTGCATGACTCAGAGCCTGGCTCGGCACGTGACTCATGCTCGGACTCTGGCGTATCATTGGCTGAGGGGCCTCTTACCAATGAAAGGCTGTGTTGAGCTAATCCTCTTTAAGAATAAGGGTGTATCTTATTCTTAGATGTGACTCATGTGTAAGGGCAACCCTGGCTAGTTGTGGAGATCACACTACCACACAACTGACAAGGGGAAATCCAAAGTCTGTATAAATGAACAGAGCATACAAGAGAGGGGATTCTCACCTGACAAGGGGAAATCCAAAGAGAAAAGTCTAAGGACCCCCAATGTCAGCGAGCCCGTATTATACTACGCTGCGCAGCCAGGGACAACACTTGGCACCCGCCATCAACCCTGCACCTCCCTGACCCTTGATCGACCCTTGATGTCACCTATTACGCGAGTCGCTTGATTTCCGACACTGTTCCGAGGGTGGAACTCAGAAATTGGAGTGGAACTGGGAAGGCGAACAGAACTGGTGGAAGTTCTCCCAGAAGCGGAAACATTTCCGAGAGCGGAGGCGGAGATGGAATCGGAATCGGAAGCGTCTTCGGAAATGGAGTCGGAACTGGAAATGGAAAACAGGGTGTCCCCTGACAGGGAGTGACTGGAAAATTTCGAAAATAATCAGAGAAGTGGATGCATGGTACAAGAACAATGTGAGAAGAGATTGAAACACCATACAATAAATTGAATATATTATGCTTGATTTTGGTGCAGGAGCATAAATGCACCCAACATATTTAAGACATGCCCTGCATTTGGTCACAGTCACATGATTATTCTTCATGCAAAATGCGGCTGTGAGAGCTTTTCAGGAACAGTGTAAATGAGTGTAAGCCATGTTACACAAATTAAGGGTCAGCACTTACAATGTTATAGTCATTGGGATAGTTTGCAGCAAGGTATCTGCTACAGCTGAGATATCTCAGGGTGTCCTGTCACTGGAGACCTTCCATGAAATTCAAAGGATTGGCACTGGAATAGGGCTTTCAATTGATAATGTACTATGTTTATTTCATGAACTAACTAAGGCCATTACAAGTCAAGTCTAATGTCAATGTCACTACAACTTGAAGTCTAATGGCATTATGCAATGTATTAATGACTCTTTAGGTGGACAAGTGGCTTGTTTGTTAGGGGACATCCCCTTTCCCACTCCTGGTTCCACAGTTCCACACCCATTTCCACCTCCACTTCTGGAAGATTCACACCACTCATGAATGCCCCACAGCTTCCACTCCACTTCTGCACTCCTGCTCTTGGAACAACACCAGAAGTGAAGCAGCTTGCTTGCCACATAACATCCAGGATTAGGGAGCTTTCTGGGAGGCAGGGGAGGGCAAGGCTGCTGGTGAGTACTGAGTATGGCCCTGAGTATGGTCAAGTAGTATATATTATCTTGGCAGTGGGTAATCCCTAGAGTTTTCTCTTTGGATCTCCCTTCTGCTAGGAGATGTTAGGGGATGCATCTATTTCCAGTGTAACAGTGTTTTCACATACAGATTTATTTTCATTTGTCTCATTGTTTAATAGATTCTATTTTTGTACTTGTTAGTGCTTATGATCTGGACTGTCAGGGGAACCCCAATCACACACTGCTTTATTGCCATGTGCATTATTGCTGATGCATTATTGCAATCTGCATTGTCGCTATATGCATTATCATGATGTGCATTATCACAGATTGCACATTATCGCCATATGCATTATCACATATTTCACATTACCGTGGTATGCACTTTATCACAACATGTGATTCGTGGCCCCTGAGCCTCTCCCAGCACCCTCCTGTCTTGTGTTCTGTTTATTTCCCTTCCTGTGCCAGCCACTTCGGACATCATTCCTGTCTTATCATTCTGGCCCTGTTATCACTGGTGTGATTGCTTATGTAACTCACACATTTGGCGACCAGCTAGCATGCCCGCAGCTTATGGTAGTAGCCAGCTGGTTAAGGAGTTCCTTACAGTTTTCTCTTTGGATCCCCCTTCGCCAGTTTGCCGCTTGAGTGTAGAGCGTCTGTCTAGATTGCCCTTATATGGACACTACCCCTTTCCACTTGCACATGCCTTGCTGACACAGCCCACCAGTCTATTCAGGAATTCACAGTGTTTGCATATCTGGTACTTGCTGACACACGATACTAAACACCCAAATCCAATCTTGACAGGAACCTCACCTGACAGAGGGTAAATCCAAAGAGAAAAGTCTAAGGATCCCCTCTGATAGCAAGCCTGTGTTATACTACACTTGACCACAGCCGGGCCATTGATCAGTAATCACCTGCAACCCAACCCTCCCCTGCCCTCCCCACCCCTGGCCTCCCTGACCCCTAACTGACCCTGGATGCCACATACTACTGTTACATATCGAAATTTCCACTAAGTCGGAACTCGAAAGGACCGCAGCTTCAACTTGTAGGTTGCGCCCCCAATGAACTATCGTCCTAATTATTTCGGAACTGAGTCGGAAGGCGGAAAGTACTGAACCAAAGGTTGGTCGGAACTTGAGTCGGAACTGAGGCGGAAGGCGGAAGACGGAAGGCGGAGAGAGAGACTGAGATCTTGCTAGACTCGCTGTACTAAGAACAGGAGATGGAGCGAAGGAAATCAAGTATTGAAGGCGATTATCTGATTGCAGAATAAGAGATATACATGACAGGTTTTTATACAAAGAGCTGAGACAAGAGACAACAAGTAATGATATGGTAGTAAGCAAATTCCGGGGGAAGCGGAAGTCGAGTAGACAATGCGTGGGAACTAACTAATTGGGAACAATGGGACTACAAGGGGGGTTCAGGGTAAGGTAGAACAATGACAAAGAACAAGGGGTCGGGAAAACATATCTGACAACGAACTACAAGGGTGACCAGACATATGGTCTTGATGAACGGTGAGGTGGGTCCAGTGGGTCCGAGTAATAGAGTCGAAAGAACAAGGGAAATGTACAAGGGGCGGAATGTCGGAAATATCGGAGGGGCAGAAGGTGTTGCAGAACTGAGGGTTGGAAGTTGGAAATGAACCGTCGTAACAACTACACAGGTTGCTTCACTTCAAAAATTGTTCCAAAAGCAGAAGTGAAAAAGCCGAGAAGCAAGTGAAGCTAGCAGAAATGCTTCTGGGAGTGGAAGTGGAGTTGGGAGTGGAGTGAGTG
Source organism: Gautieria morchelliformis (assembly GCA_015179125.1). Classification (NCBI taxonomy): domain Eukaryota; kingdom Fungi; phylum Basidiomycota; class Agaricomycetes; order Gomphales; family Gomphaceae; genus Gautieria; species Gautieria morchelliformis. Next base: position 36,291 of record WHVA01000486.1, on the reverse strand, counting down.
TAACTTAGAGTGGTGTCAGAACTGGAAAAGGGGGTGTCCCCTGACATATGTGCCCCCAAATTTGCAGCCATTGTATCTATGCATCCCTCAAATTTGGACCTATTGCATCTATGCACCCACCCATTCCATCTATATTACACTGCTGTTCTGACTTATGGCTCCTAAGATTCCGCAGTCCACAGATAGTAGTGATTCAGATACTTAGTTGTGTCAATCGATCCTCCTCGAGCGAAACACCTCGAGGAGGATCCATTGACCCAACTAAGTACCCAAATCACTACTATCTGTGGACTGCGGAATTATTTTAGAAGCCATATTGTAAGGGCAACCCTGGCTGGTTGTGGAGGTCACACTACCACACAACTGACAAGGGGAAATCCAAAGTATGTATAAATGAACTGAGTATACAAGAGAGGGGATTCTCACCTGACAAGGGGAAATCCAAAGAGAAAAGTCTAAGGACCCCCAATGTCAGCGAGCCCATATTATACTACACTGCGCAGCCAGGGACAACACTTGACACCCGCCATCAACCCTGCATCCCCCTGACCTCCCTGACCCTTGATCGACCCTTGATGCCACCTATTAGGCGAGTTGCTTGATTTCCGACACTGTTCCGAGAGCGGAAGTCGGAAATTGGAGTGGAACTGGCAAAGCCAACAGAACTGGTGGAAGGTCGCCCAGAAGCGGAATCATTTCCTCAAGCGGAGGCGGAGATGGAATTGGAACCGGAAGTGGAGTCCGAAATGGAGTTGGAACTGGGTGTGGTGTCAGAACTGGAAATGGAAAACAGGGTGTCCCCTGACATCACCCCCCCTCTAGCGTGCTGCGTCCTCGAAGCACGGGACACGAGGGATTGAAATGCGAGTGAGCGGATTTGGCGAGGGGCACCAGGGTGTGTCCTATAGAACTCGCCGAGTTTGTCTGGAGCGGAGACATCTTGCTCTGGGACCCACGAATTCTCCTCATACCCATACCCTTCCCATTTCACAAGGAATTGGAGTCGTCCTCGCACAAACCGGCGGTCCAGGATCCATTCCACCACATAGTGCTCTTCCCCATCTACAATTTCCGGTGGAGGTGGTGGACGAGCCTTCCGACCTGGAATTGGGTCCTCAAGAGTAGGGAGTAACTTCACCACGTTGAAGACGGGGTGGAGGCGGGACATGGACATCGGAAGTCGCAGGCGGTATGCATTCCGTCCAACCCTCCGCATCACTGTGAAGGGCCCAAGGTAGCGGTGGGCAAGCTTCTGCGAAGGGCGCGTGGTGCGGATGTCACTTGCATCTAGATACACCTTGTCTCCGACTTGGTACTCCGGGGCAGGAACCCAGCGTTGGTTGTAGTACCTTGCCATGTCATCCTTGGCCTTCGCAAGGGCCGACTTGGCTTCCGAAAGGGTGGAGTCCATGCGGTCTCGGAACTCATTGACTGTCTCGAGTCGGGACTCAGCCTGGCGTGGTTCGAAGCCCATCCGCAGGTGTCGTCCGGAGTCAAGCATGAAGGGAGTCTGTTGTGTGGCGGAATGTACATGGTTGTTGTATTGGAATTCCGCCAGAGGAAGTAACTCATCCCAGTCATCCTGCCTCTCATTGACAAAGAGGTGGAGATATTGCTCCAACTCCTGATTGACCCATTCCGTCTGTCCGTCACCCTGTGGATGGTACGCCGTGGTGGTAGCCAGCTTTATGCTGAGCAGGCGGTAGAGCTCCTGAGTCAGTTCCACGACAAAGTGCGGACCTCGGTCGGAAACAACTTGCTTCGGGAGCCCATGCAACTTCCAGACATGTGCAAGGAACAGGCGGGCCGCTCTGAGGGCTGTGATCGTCATGTGCGTCAGAATGAAGTGGGACACCTTGCTTACCGAGTCCACGACGTTCATGATCGCGTCGTAGCCATGAGATCCTGGGAGTTCAACGATGAAGTCAACACTGATGGTGTCCCAGCAGGATTCGGGAATCAGGAGCGGAACAAGTTCTCCGAGGGGCGGATGTCATTGTGCTTTGGTTCGGAGACAAAGGTCACATGTCTTCACATACTGTCCAATGTAGCGGGACATCTGAGGCCACCAGTAATTCCGAGCCACTAACTCCAGTGTCTTCCACCTGCCAGCATGTCCAGCGACTCATGTGTCATGGTGCTGGGACACAATGCGGCGGTGGAGGTCCTCCCCACCTGGAACATAGACCTTGCCTCTGAAGTGGAGCAGTCCATCATGTTCCGACCATTCCGCTGCCCGTACAGACCGTGAGTGCCCTTTCCGAAGTTCCTCCACCGCCTTCACCACCGACTCCTCCTTCTCTCCATTCTGGCTCTGCCTCCGGATGTCCCGGAGCATTTCCGCTTCCACCCCAACTGCAGTCACTCCCTCTAGGGTGCAGATTGCAAAGAGACTTGGGCGGAGCAGTGTCATATCCGTGTTGTCTCCACTTTCGCTTCCATGATCCGCACGGTGGGATAGGGCATCGGGCTTGCCCATGGTGTGGCCGGGGCGGTGGTGGAGCATGAAGTCGAACCGGGACAGGTGTAGGGACCACCGTGCTTGTCGTCGGTTCAACTTCTTAGATGTGCAGAAATACTCGAGGTTCTTGTGGTCTGTCCAGATCTCAAACGGGCATAGGGCACCCTCGAGGAAGTGTCGCCACTCCTCCAGCGCTCGGATGATTGCCAGCATCTCCTTGTCGTGGATCTCATAGTTCTGCTCAACCGGACTAAGGCTTTTAGAGAAGAAGGCAATCGGATGCCATCCCCCATCATCTTCCGATGACTGTTGTGACAATACCGCTCCAGTAGCTGTGTCGGAAGAATCCGCCGCGACTCGATAAGGGCGAGAGTCGTCGGGAAAGATCAGGACCGGGGCAGAAGTGATCAGCTCTTTGAGTTTGTCAAAGGAGGCCTGTTCCGGCTCTCCCCACTGCCATCCAACCTCCTTCTTGGTGAGGTCAAAGAGGGCACGAGCGTGGCAGGAGAAGTCCTTGATGAACCGCCGGTAGAAATTGACAAACCCAATGAAGGACTGGACCTCTTTCTTGTTCCGCAGCACAGGCCAATCCGATACACCGGGAAACCTTGACTGGGTCCATTTCCACCTTTCCTTCCGACACAATCACCCCAAGATACTCTATCCGTGTCCACTCAAATTCGCACTTTTCCGGCTTGAGACACAGGTTGTATTCCCGGAGCCATTCCAGCACTCTCCACACGACTTCCCGATGTTCTGACATTGTTTTTGTGAAGATGAGGATGTCATCGAGGTAGACGCAGACAACCCCTTCTGCTATCGTGTCACGGAAAATGTCATTCATCATTGTCTGGAATGTGGCGGGACTGTTGGTGAGGCCAAAGAACATGACCTGTGGCTCAAAGAGTCCTCGGTTGGTGCGGAATGCAGCCTTCCACTCGTCTCCCTCCCGGATCCGAACATTATTGAAGCCCCAGCGGACATCCAGCTTAGTGAAGTACCTTGCCCCACGGAGTTGTGTGATTAGTTTGGAAATGAGGGGAATGGGGTACCGGTTCTTGATTGTGATCGCATTCAAGGCCCGGTAATCCTGCACAAGTCTGAGCGAGCCATCCTTCTTCTTGATGAAGAACACTGGAGATGCCATGGGTGACTTGGAGGGGCGGATCCTCCCTGTATGGAGGTTTTCCGCAAGGAATGCATCAAGCTCTACCTGCTCATTTGGTGACAGCGGGTAGACTTTGCAGTTGGTGGGCTTTGACCCAGGCTCCAACTCAATGTCATGGTCCCACAGCTTCCGTGGAGGCAGGGCATCAAACGACTCCTTGGCAAAGACGTCTTCAAACTCCCGCAGGTACTCCAGAATTTCCGCCTCCACTCTATCATGCTTCTTGGAGGCTTCAGCAAGGCATTGCGAAATATTTCCGGTGGCACGGATGTGTTCCACTTCCGGTGGAAGGTCTACGTACAGCAAGCGCTCCCCTTCCGCCAGAGTGTCTTCCGGGCCGAGTCGGATGATGTTGGAGTCGGAACCGGAATCGTAATTGGAATCGGAATTGGAAGTGGGATCCGGTTCAAATTCCGCTTCCGAGTCTTCTTCTGCAAGCAGTGGATGGGGGCCAGAATGACATGTCTGTATGAGCCGTTCGGTCTTCCGCTGCTCCTGGCGCTCCTTCCACACTTCCGATGGGCACATGTTACACTTGGCTGGGCATCGACTCATCAGTACCTTCCGAGTCTGCCAATTGATCTCTGGGTTGTGCTCCTGAAGCCAGGTAAACCCGAGGATGATGTCTTGCTTCCCTAGGCTAGTGACTGCAAAGGAAGTGCGTTCTGAGTGTCCATCGTAGCGGAGAATTGTGTCTACTATCTCCGTGATGGACCCTGCCTCATTGGGGCTTCCATCCACATTGAACACTGGGATTGCACATTGCAACTTCCGTGTGGTCAGTCAGTTCCGTTCCACATAGTCCCGGTCTATAAACTGACCAGTGGCCCCGCAATCGACAAGGGCGGGTCTGGATTTGACTTCCGCCGTATCTGTCGTCTGGATCTCCACCTTAATGACTAGTGACTTGGGGCCAGGGGTGGCAGCAACAACATAGCGCTTTGGAAGGCGTCTCTCCCAAGGGCGGATGCAGGATGGATGGGGTGTCGGATTTGGGTTTTGTGTGACTTTATCCGGTGGGTCTGTACGAAGTGAGGGGAGTGGGGGCTTTTCATTCTCTACTTCAAGACAGGCAAACGGGTTATGTACAGGCAGCATGGGCACACATCTCACCCGCTGCACGTCACAAAATCCGACGCATCTTCCACTTCCGGTGGACCATGTTCCGCATTTTCGGAAATTTCTTCCGCAGTGGGCACTCTGCTTATGTCCATGAGTGCGAGGAACTCTGGAAGGAGCTCGAGTTTCTCCTCCGTGGTCATAAGCCGGATGTCAAAGGCTTGGGGGCACTCGCGAGCATAGTGGCCTGGTTTTCGGCATTGGAAGCAGGTGATAGTTCCGTGGCCTTTTCCGCACATGCGGTCAACATCCATCAGGGCAGGGCCACTCTTTGAGGGAGGGGGGCTAGGGTTCTGTCAGGGGACACCCTGTTTTCCATTTCCAGTTCCAACACCACACCTAGTTCCGACTCCATTCCGACTCCGGTTCCGGTTCCGATTCCATCTCCGCCTCTGCTTTCGGAAATGATTCCGCTTCTGGGAGAACTTCCACCAGTTCTGTTCGCCTCGCCAGTTCCACTCCAATTTCCGACTTCCACTCTCGGAACAGTGTCGGAAATCAAGCGACTCGCGTAATAGGTGGCATCAAGGGTCGATCAAGGGTCAGGGAGATGCAGGGTTGATGGCGGGTGCCAAGTGTTGTCCCTGGCTGCGCAGCGTAGTATAATACGGGCTCGCTGACATTGGGGGTCCTTAGACTTTTCTCTTTGGATTTCCCCTTGTCAGGTGAGAATCCCCTCTCTTGTATACTCAGTTCATTTATACATACTTTGGATTTCCCCTTGTCAGTTGTGTGGTAGTGTGATCTCCACAACCAGCCAGGGTTGCCCTTACAGGTTCCTAATAGGAGCAGGCGGAGCAAGCGTCAGAAATATTTTCCATGTGGGAATGAATGCACTTCTGGGTTTTGGCACAGGTGGAGTAGGATGAGCGGAGCTGCGTGTCATGTTATGGTTTGTCTCCACAAAGGCCTCATTTGCTTCCCTGTTTCGGGACACCCTCCGCGCAGCTTGGTACCACCCTTCCGGGTCATCGAAATCCGGAGCTCTCAAGTCCTCGTCGGAATTTGATGACGATCGTCTTGTCGTCGTCATACTCCGCAAGGTCGATGAGCTCCTGGAAGCGGTCGATGTAGTCATCGACCGGATCCTTGGCCTGGTACCAGCTTGTCCCCTCGAGCTTCGTAAGGGCTGTGAGCTGCTCGTTTTTCGGGCAGAACTGGTCGGAAAATGTTTTCTCGAAGGCATCCCAGTCCCGGAAGTAGTTCCCCTTGCCCTTTGCTTCATGTTGGATCACCTTGTTTGCAAAACGGGCTGCGCGGTCCGACTTGAAAAAGGACAATGCCCAGTGGATCCGAGCCTGGTCGTTCGGAAAGAGGTCTCCGACAATTGCAAAGTAGATGCTGCATGTGTTGAAGAATGCGCGTCCCTTCTCCCGATCCCTGTCAAAGTCCACCGGAGTTGCGGGTTTGACCTTTGCCAACTTCGCAGACATCCTCTCTTCCGCCAGTTCCGCTTTTCCGAAATCCGGCTCATCCAGCATTGCATTTCCACCACTTTGAGGAATATCTAACTTAGCCAAAATCGTTTGTAAGGCTGTTTCAATCGTGTCGGTCTTCATCCGGTTCCGCGTCAATTCCTCCTCCATATTCCGAAGACGATCATCCAGATCCATGTCAGAAGGGGAAATATGGGACAGGATTTCCGGGGTTGGGAGCTCGATGTAAGAAGAGGGGCTGTTGTACACTGTGTGCGTGGAAGAGGTTGCGATCTCCGAGTCGCTCTCTCTGATTCCGAACGCACCTATGGCGAATGCAACGCGCAGTACGACCGCCGGTCCTCTAGGGGAGAGACTTTTATGCTGTAAGGGCAACCCTGGCTGGTTGTGGAGGTCACACTACCACACAACTGACAAGGGGAAATCCAAAGAGAAAAGTCTAAGGACCCCCAATGTCAGCGAGCCCGTATTATACTACACTGCGCAGCCAGGGACAACACTTGGCACCCGCTATCAACCCTGCATCCTCCTGACCTCCCTGACCCTTGATCGACCCTTGATGCCACCTATTACGCGAGTTGCTTGATTTCCGACACTGTTCCGAGAGTGGAAGTCGGAAATTGGAGTGGAACTGGCAAAGCGAACAGAACTGGTGGAAGTTCTCCCAGAAGCGGAATCATTTCCTCAAGCGGAGGCGGAGATGGAATCGGAACTGGAAGCGGAGTCGGAAATGGAGTCGGAACTGGGTGTGGTGTCGGAACTGGAAATGGAAAACAGGGTGTCCCCTGACAAGAGTGGTCGAAGGGTGGGGCGAACTCAGGCGAAGATGCAGGGGGAGTGACGAGGGGGAACGTAGAGACAGCGGGGTAAGGGAAATAGACAGGTCATGACAATGGGTTGAGATACTAGTTATTGGTATGGTAAATGCTCCACAGTCTGCATGGGGTTGTGAAGTAGGCACAATGATGGAGATACTTGTCCTACTGACAAGTATCTGAAGTGGGACCTTGGAGCAATATACAAAGCCCCTATCAACATGTCATAAGGGTCGTAGTCAGTGAGTCATGTTATTGGAGTAGAATAGAAATAAAGCTCTTGTGTCTCTGGTGCTTGCTTGTATGCAGCACTTGGCGTGTTGCTTGCCATCTCCGTGCCTATCACCATACTGTTTATTCTCTGCTGACCATGTCTGATTGCCTGTTTTGGAACCCTTCAAGACTTTGGTGTTATGGCTAACACTTCAACCTATCAGAACATGTCGTTTACGAGACTCAAAGAATATTAAACAATGCTGCAGCACAACTCCGGAAATAATTTAATATTTGTACCTTGGTTGCAATCCGCGTAAAAACTAGTCCAAGTTAACACAGATGGAAGGCAATGTGTTTCTTAGCAGCACTGAACAATAAACTAAAAGACTGTAGGTTCAAGGACACTATCAGGGTCCAAGCGTATTCCAAAATATAAAGGAATATACTTAACAGGCAAGTTTATAAATGGACTGCCCTGATAATCTACCAGTGCACTGCAATAAAACGAGTGATGAGTTTTGTGGAAGTGACTTGTGAAAGTCTCTAATCAAGAAAATCGACTGATCAGATCATCTCGGGTATTGGAGTGCGAATGGCAAGACTATCAATTGACAGACTCACTCTGTAGAATTACACCCGGAGGATTAGTCCAAGTGGCTAAGCAGTAAAGTAACTACTTAACAAGGAATTAGACACTAAAGTAAGTGAATAACCCTAGCTGGGATTAGCAGCTTAGTAAGATGCAAGTCACATGAGGTCACATGGATAGAAGATGTTAGATTGCTAGAATGATACAAGGGGGGGAGAATGGCCTCCTTTTATATTGTAAAATACGCAGGATTATGTAAAATGGGGTTCTTCTATCTATTAGGTGAGTGATGTCATATGTAAATATTTGCACTGCTAAAACACACCCTCATAACTAATGCGGTGTGTCTGTGCAAAGAAACTGAAAATAGATAGTCAATCACTTTCCCTGGTTTGCACAGCCTTTCACAGCCCTACACAGCCTTGCATTGCTGCACAGCCCTGAACAGCCCCTATGACATCAAGGGACCTGTTTGGTGTTGTAGTGTTGTGTTTGGAGGATCCATTCATCCAATAGGCTTTGTTAAACCTGCACCCTAGTTTTGGCTTTGTACATCTTTGTGTGGCTTTATACACAGCCTTGCACAGCCATGGTCACTATGATGCAAGTCATGTGCCAGCTGGGTTTGAACTATATTTAAGTGCACAGGCTTGTGTAAGCGACAGAGGATGCATTCAGTCTCAGTGGCTGAGTTTGAATGAGCCAAGGTGCCAGAGTTGTAGGTGTTTGAGTGCCTGCAACTCTGAAGTCATGGTTCATGGATAGCTCCAGTCGGAGTTTTAAATTGAGCAGCTGTGGCAGAGTTGTGAACGTGTGTGGGTTCATAACTCTGTCTGACAGAATAGAGTGCTTTTTGAGTCAGGGAAGTCAAATTAAATGGCGAAAAAATACGAAGAAAATTGAGGAATATTTGAACAGTCAATTCCCCATAATAGCCATGTATATTTGCTACTATCAGCAGGGAAAAACAGGGTTTTAAAGCAATTTTAATCCTTTTTTTTTTTCATGATGTTTTCATCAGCAAGGGTTCCCACACAGTGCCTGCTTGCCAGGGCAGGCACCCCTTTGCCGGTCAAGCACCTCAGTTGCTTGACTGAGGTCTGATCTCATGGCACATCATGCCTTGCCAAGACATGACATCATCCATGTCATCAGGTGCTTGCATGCACTGATGCCTGTATGCATTGAGTGTCCTTTCTGGTGAGCAAAGTCATTTTAACCATATGTTTAAACCATAGAATAGATGGAATATATTTATTCATTTATCCTAACAGCCCACCAGTCTTGTTCTTGTCCAATCATGTCCACTGTCTGTGTTGTCTCCACTTGTGCCACCAACATACATGTTGTTGGTCTTGCATTTCATTGTCCTACCTAGTTCTCTATAAGTAAGCATGTCATCCTGATGGCTGGATAATTAAATGTTGTGTTGACATGGCAAGCCATCTAACACCTGGCACCACATCTGGCACTGTGGTCCCCACTACTCCCAAGGTCATTCACAAAGGTGAAACATGTATACCCATCCAAATGGCAATAGATAGTGCAGTTGGTTGAGGAGGGGAAGATCTACACCAGCGATTTCATTGGTTATATGAAAGAGGTCTTGTGACATGGCAAGGATATAAATCTCCTTGAATATATAAGAATTGTATCATTCTCTATGTTGCATGGGTGAAATGTGATTGTGGTGATAGAACCTATCCAGGTGGCCACCAGTGGGCCATTAGGTGTCGGCCATATGAAGTATAAAGGCTTGATGTTCCCTGCAAAAGAGCCTCAATTACATTCACATGCTCTTTGGGTCACTCTGTGATCGAGGGAGATAAAAGTCAAACAAACCAGAAATGTGCATATATAACCTAATTAGAGGCAATCCACCCAATGTCTGACTAAGTACACTCCCTGCAGAGGAGGGAGGAGTTCTGAAAAGGAGGGTCAAGTACCATTGTAACCCACCAACTTATAAAGTCATCCCTCTCCATCTTGCCTCACAATACTCCCCAATGCTACACTACAGTATGGAGGTGCCAACCGTACCAGGGTTTGCAAAGAGGCAGTGGAGCCAAAGTGTTTTATTTGTATTGCCACAAATATAATAGCTACACGCACCTATGAAAGCATAGATCTCAATCCTGAGAAATTTTGTCCAGGAATGGAATGCTAATAAAATGGCTACGCCTCCCTTTCCACTGCTGGCACACTCACAGTCATGGTTGACCTTTGCAGAGACTCACCAGTTCTTATTTTTTTAAACTATTCCTCAATAATGAGGAACTTGAAGTGAATGGGTGACCAACCGGTCAGGCAGTTTCATATGTTGACAAGCTCAAACATCAATTAGGTACAGGGAATATTATGGGACAGCCCCACAGCCAATGTGAGATGAAATAGTCTGGCATTTATCTGCATCGCTTTGCCTATGCTCCAGACCATATACATACATATAATGAATAAGCTGATATCATGTTACATCCCTTATATGCTTTACTGATGGCTCATATAGGGTGGCTCTTGAGGCATTTGACCATTCGGTAAAGGCATACTTAACGAACCCTAATTGCCATGATGCATATGTGACCCATGTCTTCGGTATAAGTAGCCTGCTTTGCGTATATATTCCCTAGTTCAATTATCATACATCTACCTTGTGCATAACCTTGCCACATCATGATCAACATCCTGATCCATCTCTTCTAGACTGCTACCTTTGAAGAAAGGACTTGGACTTCACTTGTGAGTCTTCCCCTCTCATCTTCCTGAGATGGGAAGTGCGGCTGAAAGAACAGAACACCTTATCATGGCTGTTAGTGTTGTCCTGCAGGCTGTCAGCAGTGATTAACATGTCTTCTGTGTAGACAATGAGAATGGTGCAGTTGGTTTGTGAAGGGAGAATCATTATTATTACTATCCAGCAGCTTCACAAGGACCTTTTACCCATGTGTGTATATGACATTGTGCAGCATCTTCCTGAAAACCAAGTTCATCATGGGTGGGTTGTGGTGTTTCTCTGTTGAACCTGTCACATCTGTGGCACTTTGGTCCATGCGGTCTCCAAAGGAGAGCCTTTGCCAATGAAAGTGCTGTTCATCCCTGAATGGCCTCTCCGTGAAGCCTTGCACATTGCTTCAATTGTAGATTAGGGTACTTTACTTGCATCACCCTACATCCTGTAATCTTTACTGGTTTGGTGCTGTTTGCTGAAACACTTACTTCACAGGACAAGGTATTCAGGAATTCACTGTGTTTGTATATCTGATACTCACTGACACACGATACTAAAGACCCAAATCCAATCTTGACAGGAACCTCACCTGACAGAGGGTAAATCCAAAGAGAAAAGTCTAAGGATCACCACTGCTAGGGAGCCTGTATTATACTACACTCGACCACAGCCAGGCCATTCCTCGGTAATCACCTGTGACCCTGCCCTCCCCTGCCCGGGGAGTCCCACCCCTGCCTCCCCTGACCCCTGACCGACCCTGGATGCCACATAATACACAGGTCGCTTCACTTCCAAAATTGTTACAAAAGTGGAAGTGTGAAAGCAGAGAAGCAAGCAAAGCTAGCAGAAATGCTTCTGGAAGTGGAAGTGGAGTTGGGAGTGGAGTGAGTGTAACTTAGAGTGGTGTCAGAACTGGAAAAGGGAGTGTCCCCTGATATATGTGCCCCCAAATTTGCGTCCAATGTATCTATGTGTCCCTCAATTTGGATCCATTGTGTCTATGCACCCATCCATTGCGTCTATAAGGCTATCATGGTATTATAATTGATAGGCAATTATTGAATATCTCAGGTTATTCACTAGAACAAATGGCTGCAGCTCCAGCCCTATCTACAACATTAGCACTTTGTGTCATACCCAGCTTGTTTTTTTTTTGGGCCTAAAAATGACAAGTCTGTTTGTGTCAAGATTGGTTTTTAGGCGTTAATATCGTGTATTAGTGAACACAGCGAATGCCCGAATAACTTGTGCAAATAAGTATCCCGTTCGGCGAATAGGTGAACCAATGAATGTTCACAAGATAAGAGGGTTGCCCGAACGGGGCTCGCCCTATCTACAGTCGTAGCGAAATCGCCCGTGGCGCTTGACAATGTAATGTGCAAGGTGTCACGGAAGGGCTGTCTAAGTATCGACAATCCCTTTGCCAGCGAAGGTACTCCTTCGGAGCCTTTTGCCGACAGCACAGAAAATAGTTCAAAGGCTAAGGTAACGAAGATGAAGTATGAGAACTCACCACTGATGCCTAAGTCCTCTTCTGGTCGAAGATAGAAATCTCCAGGAGGTGGCTCAAGACGATGATCACAGTGAGGTCAAGTTTGCACAAGATGGATGATGTATGATAATTGAACTGGGGAATATACATGCAAATGTAAACTAATATTGAATGCTCATAAGGTATCAGCGAATAGGAAAGAGGCCGTCACGAGTCAGGGTTGGATAGGGGTGCGCAGTCATGATACTAAGTAGATGGAATAAACATACAGTAGAGTGAAGGAAGAGTGCGAACATGAAACGACGGAGAGTAAAGGTGGCGAAGGCACTTATGTATGAAATCATGTCTTGGGACCTGCATACATGCCACCCTGCACGGACTCTTCATCCACTGGGTTGATCCTACACGACCGATGGAAGGAACGCCCCGCGAACATACTTTGGCCATACGAAAACCCAAAGGGTTGGATTAAGAAGATGATGGGGTTAGTGATGAACCATCACGCTGGGTAAATGGTATCGATCGTATTTGATGGCGTGCCTGCTGGCGAAATGTGTGAGCAGCGAATAGCGGTTCGGAGAATGGGGCGAACAGCGAATAGAGCGGATGTAGAGGACGAGTGGTTGAAGGGTGAGGCGAACTCTGGCGAAGGTGCTAGGGAGTGACGAGGGGGAACATAGAGGCAGTGGGGTAAGAGAAATAGACAGGTCATGACAGTTTGCTGTACTAATCACAGTAGTCTGCAGAGTGACATCAACAAAATTACCCCCTGCAATTTTGTAATCCATATCAGGGGTGACAAAATGCCATGTTTTCCAGGCCAGGGAAAATTCACCATATTTTGTCAGTATGAATAGGCCTTTCCACAAATTCAGTCATAATAAGTGAAATCATGTTGCGTGGGAATAATTGTAGTGTGTATTTCACCAATTTGTGTGACCATGTCTGTGAATGGGGCAAGGTGGACCTGGAGTTCAGTCACAGCAATTTGAATCCAAATCACTGAATGTGTTGGATATTTCAGATATGGCGTCATCATTGTTCTCATGGGGGTGCCTATTCGCCACGTAGAACGACTGGGTTGCCAACCAGGCCTCATACCCTGTGGTGCCAGTCCAGGGTCCAGACCCCCTGCATACTCATGGAGTGTTGAGGCATTGTGCCACAGCTGGTACACAGCTGGGAATGGGGTGCTGAGTGTCAGAATTATTGTTGCCAGACATAGGGGTGAGTGACATGCAGAGTTTCATTCCTTTCTTATCCCTCAATTTATAGGAAATGTCAGATCCAGCAATGGGAATAATGAGCATGATTGCAGTGCTTGCTATCAGGGACAATGTCTCTCCTTGTTCCGGTAAGTCTAACATCCATTCTATGTCTGGAGGGGGCTGACCGGTGGTGCCCTTTGGCAGATCCTCTATCCTAGTCACATCTTGTTCATCTAGGTAAGATTCCATTGCAGCCAGGTGCTTCCCTGATGAGTAAGGAAGCCAGGACTTGTCCCCACTCTTCCACAGGACCTGCAACCATGCGCCTTCTCTGGTATTGCAGTGTGTGTCTATTGAATGTTGCTGATACCCTGGGAGATTGGATTGATATCACCCTGCAGGGCACCCACTCTGCTACAGGTATTCATCATCAACTGTCTGGGCCATCAGCTCAGGCACCCAGGTTAACAAAGGAGGGTTTACGATTGGTCGAGCCCAAAGCATGACATCAGTGCCTTCCATAACAGGCCAAAGACCATGTTCCTGGGCACTGTGAATAAACACTGAGCCAAATGGGTCCCAGCCCTTGACACATTCAGTCCAAATTGAATGAGAGCAATGATGCTCACTATGATGTAATTGTGAATGAATTTAAAAGGTGACTTCTGTATAACTTACCGAGGAGAGCGAAGAATGCAATGGGACCAACCATGATGGAATAAGTAAAGGTGTATACTCCTCACCAGAAAATTATACATGCTGCATAATTTGATGCCAGGTAGGCTTCAGGGGGTGATTGGTCTGGTGTGAGGGGATGCTCGCTTTCCTATTTTTGACTCCACTCCAAGACTCACTCTGCTCCCAGTTATGCTTCCACTTTTGGAAGCACTTTCACCAGCTCTGCTTGCTTTGCCACCTCTGCTCTGCTTCCACACTTCCACTTTCAGAACAATGTTGGAAGTGAAGCAGTTCATATAGTATGTGGCATCCAGGGTTAATCAGGGGTCAGAGAAGCCAGGCGAGGGCAGGGTAGCTGGTGAGTACCAAGCAATGACCTACAGTTGCAAGATACATTACAGCTAGGCAAACTCACAATTGTTGAGCAAGGTATTATTGTGGATATGATCCCTGAGTGATAGAGGTGGAAACATCTATAACTTTGATGAAAAGGGGATCCAATTAGGTGGTGGTTGGAAAGGGCTCCAGCAGCATTTTTCCAAAGGTGATCAGGATTACAGTTCTGGCCAATTCCGGCAACTGGAACTCCACTCCCACACCTTGCACCTTGGGCTCATGAGCATGCCATGGCCGAGGAAAACTCTATCACGAGCTCAAAAGGTGTTCATGATACATCTGAACATACAGCTCACTGAGGTACATCTATCTAGTTGCTCAATACATGTATCAGCCTTGGTTGTATATGACTGAGGCTGTGAAAAAACTTCTCCCTATACTAAGTGTCCGCTTGATGGACACAACCCTATTGCTGACTGCATTCTCTGCTTACAACTACCTTACTCCAATAAACGTGGCCCTACGCTGCATGTGCACTGTCAATTATTGCAAATAATAAAAGTGGCCAGACACTCACATCTACAATGTCAAGATGTCTTCAATCCAAACTGCTAACCTCTCCCTCAAATCCCCAGCATACACCTGCTCATTAAGAATAGTGGCCCTCAGTTGGTGATAGTCTGGATAGTATGTTCCATCATGCCCGGGGATGTGAAGTTCCACATTCAACGGCTCAACAATCCTGTCCATAAGTGCGATGATCTGATTGTCGGTTGCCATGTTGACTATTTGGCGAAGGACTGTCGTGAGGTGGCTGGCATTATGTATTGCAGTGATTTGAGTAACTGGTTGGGGAAGGCGGTCCTGGAGGTCAGTGACAAGGATATACACCTTGGTGATGATCTGGGAGATCGGCATGAGGGCACCGGTAATATAATGCTCCAGGTGGTGAACCCTATTATGGACATTCATCATCAAGCGCCTGTGAGGGTCATCAGCTCAAGCACCCTGGTTAACAACCTGGGACATACGATTGGTCAAGCGCAAATGATGCCATCATGGCTTCCCATCCTGAGGTCGTAGTGTTACAATGCTGCAGGTTGGATTGCGGCAACACGAAGGATGCTACCTAAACCACTGCGGAAGGGAAGGGGGATTTCCTGCAGGGAGTCCCAAAGAACGTGTGAGTGCCCGCTATATTCTGCAGGCTCCCTCGAAATTACTAAACAGTTATTAACAGGGACATGTCAGTCAATACAGCCAAATTCAGGCATAATTAGCATCAACACCAAAATAGGAAACAGAAGATACCTCAAGGATGAATTGGAGTTAATGTGGATTATAGGGGAGATTGGCCGGTGCACCGGTAAGGTGGTGATAAGTGTTATAAAGAGAATTGTGTAGTCTATACTTGGGAAATATGTGGATATAAGATGGCTAAAACGATTGATCCTGTGCCATAGTCTGATTTCATGCAAAGAAATACAAATAATTAGCCACAAAATATGTTCATGAGTGTGAGGTGGCGGTTAAAGATTAATTGGCCGAGAAACAAGATACTGGCATGATACTTGAAAGAAAGAAATCTTAGGATATCAGAGAAGTGAGGAACAAACAGGATGAATGAGAGAGCAGGTATGGTCATTCTGGAATCATAATTGGTCATAATTTGTAAGAGTGATATGAATATTGGGTTGGGGGTTAGGGCTTGAGAAGATGCTCAGGGTGCAGTCTGTGCACTGAGGCCATCAAGTTGAACGGACATATCCAGGTGCCTCCGATCGCCTCGGGTGTTCTGGGTAGCCAGTCAAAGGTTGGTGCACTGGTAAAGATGAAGATTGCCTGATGATCAGAAGACATGACCAGCTGTGAGGGGTGTTTCATGGCCAGAACGTGTTCCTGGGCACCATGAATGAACACCAAGTGAAATTGTAATGAAGCTAAGAATTGGAGCTCTAAGTCGAGATTCAGACCGAGTAGGATGAGTTCCTTAGAGTAGTTGCTCGAGGTAACCAGTCTGAAATCAACATATGACTGTTGGGGGTTCAGAGTCTCCAATTATTTATATGCTAGTGGTCTCATTATATATATTTCTCTCGTTCTATTCTTGGCTTGGTTGGGGTCTGTAAGGGTTCGGTGTTAGACCTCTTGTTTAAACACCCTTGTCTTTGACAAGGGAATTGTACAATCACCACATCAAGTCCCATGGTGTGGAAGTGGTACAGAGGTCATGGGGTTGGTCGAGTGGCATGGTCATAACAGTAATCCGAAGCCTTGTCCATCCCACACGCACACATCCTGATCACTGTGCCCATTAATAGTTCATCAGCAACACTAGGGGGTTGTTGACAGTGGTGAGAAGCTTTGCTTGCTTCACCACCTCCACTCTGCTTCCACACTTCCACTTACAGAACAATGTTGGAAGTGAAGCAGCTCATGTAGTATGTGGCATCCAGGATTAATCAGGGGTTGGAGAACCCAGGGGAGGGCAGGGTAGCTGGTGACTACCAAGCAATGACATGCAGTTGCAAGATATGTTACAGCTGGGCCAACTACTCCCATGGCCTGAATTATTTGCACATCAACCCCCAATGTCAGCACATATGAAAAACTAAATTAAAAAATATACGATTTTTTGGTCACTCACATTCAGACTGTGGCCACAGCTTGATGCTCACACTGGTGGCCTCAGATTCAGCCCATTCCTGGGCCAGTGTGCATGCCCAGGCCCACTGCTGCTTGCCAATGGCCTTGTCCACAGTGGGTATAGCAACCTAGGCAGATGCTCTACACACACGCAGTGAACTGGCACAGGGGGATCCAAAGTCAGATAGAGAACTACATACTTTTGGCTGGCCTGAGCAGAAGAAAGCGAGGTCAACTGAACTGTGCTGTTGAGATGGCTGATCAAATGATTCAGCTCTGCACCCTTGGCCTGGTTGATGGCTGATGCCATGGGAGGCATGAATGGATCATGCAGCACAAAGAGAGGCAGGTTCTTTCAAAGGATGGCAGCAGATCCCATGTGAAGCAGAGTACCCAGAATCTTTGAGCACTGATACCTTTTTGGGTAACCAGCCCTGTACATGTGGAATGTACATAATACTTTGAATATACATGACTTTCACACCCTCCTGCCATCCATGAAGAGCCAGATGGCAGCCTTAACATCCATGATGTGGACATATGGATGTGGATGAGGGTGCTTGCTCCTAGAAACACCAATCCCCCCTCTCCCTGTAGCCACAACCTGTTCCGCACCATGAATCAGTGGTGGAATCTCCTGTCAGCCAGTGAGATCTGGTTCACCATGGGCAACTGTTACGTATCGAGATTTCCGCTAAGTCAGAACTGGAAAGGACATCGGCTTCAACTTGTAGGTTGCGCCCCCAATGAACTATCGTCCTAAGTATTTCGGAAATGAGTCGGAAGTCGGAAAGTACTGAGCTAAAGGTTCGTCGGAACTTGAGTCGGAAATGAAGCGGAAGGCGGAATGCGGAGAGACGGAGGTCTTGCTAGACTCGCTGTGCTAAGAACAGGAGATGGAGTGAAGGAAATCAAGTATCGAAGGTGATTATCTGATTGCAGAATAACAGACATACATGACAGGCTTTTATACAAAGAGCTGAGACAACAGGTAATGAGATGGTACTAAGCAAATTCCGGGGAAAGCGGAAGTCGAGTAGACAATGCGTGGGAACTAACTAATGGGGAACAATGGGACTACAAGGGGGGTTCAGGGTAAGGTAAAACAATGGCAAAGAACAAGGGGTTGGGAAAACATATCTGACAACGAAACACAAGGAGGGCCGGACATATGGTCTTGATGAACGATGAAACGGGTCCGGTGGGTCCGAGTAATAGAGTCGAAAGAACAAGGGAGTAGAACAAGGGGCGGAATGTTCGAAATATCGGAGGGGCGGAAAGTGTTGCGGAACTGAAGGTCGGAAGTCGGAAATGCATGGTCGTAACAGTATCTCCCTTCTAAGGTCAAGCCCTACGAGACCACAAGTCAGATCACGTGACCTGTGAACAAACACATCGGAGTTCAAAAGATAGGCGGGAAGCAAACACATCTTGATCCTAGTCCATCATGAACTCCCAACCTGACCTCTCAAAAATGTCCAGCGCCGAGATGAAGAAATATTTTGATGACCTGCTTTCACAGAAGGAGCTGGCGGAAAAACAAGCGGCCGAGGAAGCTGCGCGGAAAGAGAAAGAACGGCTGGAGGAGGAGTGCAAGGAGAAGGAGTGCAAGGAACGAGGGCGTCAGGACCAGGAACAGAAGGAGAAGGAGAAGAAGGACCGTGAACGCCGCGAGGAGGAGTCACGCCTCCGCGAGGAACAGTGGAAACGGGACACGGCCAAAAAAGCTGCGGAGGACAAGGCCGCGACGGAAAAGGCGGAAAAGAAACGGGTGAGTTGGAAACATCGTATGCGTAGTTTCCGAGGCTGACAGAAAAACTGCCAGAGGATTGTTGAATCCGAATCTGAGGCGGAATCGGAAAGCACTGGGGAAAGCACGCCATCCCCTGAAGGCAAGGGGAAACAAAAAGATGTCGCCCCTGTGCTGAATCTTGTTGCGGAGCGGAAACGGAGGGCAGACGAATTCCAGCAGGCCAGGAAGAACAAGCTGGCCCGCATGGTGGATTTGCAGGAATTGGGACCGGAGAATCCCGCGACGCGGAAGCGGAAAACGAGGGACGGTGAGGAGGAGAAAGCTCCTTGCGACACGTGTGAGGTCAAGGGCCTGGAATGCGTGTGGTCGGAAAATCCGCGGGAAACGGCCTGCGAACAGTGCCGGGACAAGAAGAGGCTCTGTGTCGTGGATGGGTGCTCCGCGAGGGTGGAGCGGAAAAGGCGAAAGGTCGAGACTGAGGGGCCTGAAACCCCAAAGTCAAAGCCAGGACCGAGCGGAAAAAGGGTCGCGGGAGGCTTTCCGGTGACCGGGAACTCGGAAACAGCGTGTCAAGATTGGATTTTGGGCGTTAATATCGCATGTTAGTGGCGAATGCCCGAATAGCATGTGCGATCTAGCGAATCGCCCAGCGAACAGTACTGAAGAGGTAAGGGTTAAGAAGTTGTCTAAGTAGCGACAATCCTTTCACCGGCGAAGGCACTCCTTCAGAGCCCTTCGCTGACAGCACAGAAAATAACTCGAAGGCTAAGGTAACGAATATGAAGTATGAGAACTCACCAGTGATGCCTAAGTCCTCTTCTGGTCGAAGATAGAAATCTACAGGAGAAGGCTCGAGACGATGATCACAGCGAGGTCAAGTTTGCACAAGATGGACGTATGATAATTAAACTGGAGAATATACATGTGAATGTAGACTACTTATACCAAATGCTCATATGGTGCTAGTGAATAGGAAAGAGGCCGTCTGGAGTCAGGGTTGGATAGGGGTTGTGCGGTCAGGATACATAATAGATAAAATAGACATACAATAGAATGGAAGAGGGGTGCGAACATGAAACGACAGAGAGGAAAGAGGGCGGAGGCCCCTATGTACAAAAACACGCCTTAGGACCTGCATATACACCACCCTGCATGGACTCTTCGTCTGCTGGGTTGATCCCACATGACCTACGGGTAGGATGCCCTGTGAATGCATTCTGGCCATAGGAACACCCAAAGGGGGTTGAGTTGAGAAGATGATGGGACCAGTGATGAACCATCAATCCGGGTAAAGGATGTCGATCGTGTTTGATGGCGTGCCTGCTGGCGAATGATACGAGTAGCGAATGGTCATATGGCGAATGTGGCGAATAGCGAATGGAGCAAGGAGTGAATGGAGCGAAGACGAGCAAACATGGAAGAGTGGTGAAAGGGAACACAGGGATAGCTGGGTACAAGAAATAAACCAGTCATGACAGCCTGAACCTCCTTGCAATTCATGATAGGACCAGTGATGAACCATCAATCCAGGTAAAGGATGTCGATCGTGTTTGATGGCATGGCTACTGGTGAATGATGCGAGTAGCGAATGGTCATTTGGCGAATGTGGTGAATAGTGAATGGAGCAAGGATCGAATGGAGCGAAGCCTAGCGAACATGGAAGAGTGGTGGTGAAAGGGAAAACAGGGATAGCTGGATACAAGAAATGAATGGGTCATGACAACTGTGTAGTGAAAACTTCAGCGAAGCTAATTCGTCCTGCCCTGCAGTGGTACGAGTCCCATTGAGTCCAACCTGCACAGAGGCTGCAACTGACACTATCTGAATGCATCCCGAGCATGTGGGTCTGTCATGGAGTGGGAGTTTAACAGATGATGGGTTCTATGATGGATGAGGGCCCCAACACCTGGCGTCCTGGCAGGAATGATGCGAATAGCGAATGCGAAAGCAGTATGGCGATGAATATTTTGGCAAGATATTTGCTGGTTCGGGAAGCCGTTCGCTGGGTCAGGAGGTCATTCGCTGTGTGCTGAGAAATGATTCTCAGAATAAACAAATCATGACACAGCGGTACTCAACCGTTTCACCATGGCGTCACCACTATTTGATATCGCTGGGTCATTGAGGGGTATCCAGAAAACACAACGCGGGATCCGGAACATCCTTGCGGAGATGGCGGAGGTTCAACAACAACAATTGTTGTCGTTCCAAAACCAAATGACTGTCCTGTCCACGGTCTTGGAACAGATGAAACGGGAACTCCGGTGGCGGAACGATTGGAGTCGCCAATGCAAGAGCAGGAGAATGGGGCGGAAGCGGGTTCGAGCCAAAAGGCGGAAACGAGGGTGGAGACCGAGCTGGTGAACGTGGAGATAGGACATGCGGAAGAAGGTCCAGAAGCGGAGAACGAGGGCGAGGGGGAAACGATGAGGGAGGAGTAGAGGTTGAAGGACTTGTAAATAATTTCTTGAGGTGTTGGAAATAGCGTAACGGAAAATTAATCGGATTTTGACCAATGACTTGAGAACTGTAAGAAAACAATGGGGTATCGGAAATGAGGTCGGAAATGACTAGGGCGCGGAAATGGGGCCAGGCTTATTAGGATAAGACTTGTGAAAATCAGAGACGAGGTCAGAGGCGTGGTCTAGTTCCATGGTGGAAATCCACAAGGTCTCTTCGTCGGTGTTTTCGTAGCCTGCCCACTTGACTAGGTACTGGAGTTGGCAGCGGTATCGTCTGTCAAGCTTAGAGTTAAGAATTTCCAAGATCTCATATTCCGGTTCTCCGTCGATGATGACTGGCAGAGGCGGAGGTTGTTCTTGATTCAGAATTGTATTCGGAACTGCTGGCTCGGGTGCACTGTGCGCATATTGTCAGGAAGTCTGAGAGTGAAAGAACGACTGCCGGCCTTAGCGATGATCTCGTAAGGGCCAAGGTATTTTTCAGAGAGCTTCTTCGAGGGACGAGTGGTGCAGAAGTTTTCAGCTTTGACGAAGACTTTGTCGCCTATCTCGAATGTCGGTTGCGGAAGTCGTTTCCGATCGGCGGAAGTTTGGTATCTCTTCTGGGCAGCGGAAATGTTCTCTCGGAGGTGCTGGTGAAGGTCGTCGAGTTCCACAACGAAATCTCAGCCTCTTGCAGAGGCGAGGTCGCGTTCAGGGTGGATGGTGAGATTCGGGTGGTAGCCTTTGTTGGCGTAGAAAGGTGAAATTCCGGTGGTAGCGGAAGGCGCATTGTTGTAGGCAAATTCCGCGAGCGGAAGGAGGTCGGACCAATTGCTGTGTTGGTAGTTGCAATAGACACGGAGATACTGCTCAAGGGTTTGATTAGTATGCTCCGTTTGTCTGTCACCTTCGGGATGATAACCGGAAGTGAAGTGGAGCTTCATGTCGAGAGCCTTGCCGAGCGTGCGGAAAAAGGATGACACAAATTCTGATCCACGGTTGGAAGTGACATGGGAGGGGATTCCATGCTTGGAAAAGACGTGGAGCACGAAGAGCTGTGTGAGCTGGGCGGAAGTGATGGTGTCGTAAGTTGGAATAAAGATGGACTGCTTTGTGAGGCGGTCAATGATAACTAGAATGGTATCATAGCCAGATGACTTAGGAAGTTTCTCAATGAAATCCATGGATATCGAATTCCACGGTTGTTCCGGGATCGGAAGTTGCTTCAGAAGGCCGTAGGGTTTGTGACGTTGAGGCTTGGCGCACATACAGGTGGTGCATGACTTGCAATAGTCTTGGACCATCGTGCGGAGAAGGGGCCAAGTGTAGGTGCGTCGGATTATGTCGAGGGTTTTGTTTTGGCCTTGGTGTCCTGAGAGTGGATGATCGTGGCTTTGCTGGAGCACGCAAAGTCGTAGATCGTTGGTATCCGGAACGTAAATCCGGGACTTGTACTGGAGAAATCCGTCAGAATCTAGGGACCATCCAGGACTGGTGGGGTCATCGAGGTGGGTTGCGTAGATGGGGTTGGAACAGAGTGCGGAACGGATGTCAGAATGGAGAGACTTGGTGTCCATAATAATCGAGGCGCGGAGTAGCGGAAACTGCAATGCTGTGGCATGCAGGGACGATGCCTGCCCATGCTGTGTGTGCTGAAGAAGAACGGTACATTGCGAACCATCTTCAATCTGCGCCAGCAGAACGAGAACACGGTGAAGGACGTCACGCCCTTCCTGGATCAGGATATCATTCACAGCGACATGGCTCACTGTCGGTATCGAACAAAACTCGATATGTCAGAAGCATATGAGCAGATCCGGATCCATCTGGATCACGTAGCAGAGACTGCCTTTGCCACGATCCTTGGCACCTTCAGGAGCCAGGTGATACAGATGAGGGACTGTAACGCCCCATCAACATTCCAACGGCTGATGACAGCCATTTTCCACGACTGCATAGGTCGCTTTGTCCATGTATACATGGACGACATCTTCATATTCTCGCTCTCAATACAAGAGCATGAAGAGCACCTCTACATCGTCTTTGACAGACTGAGGAAGAATCACCTTTTTCTGAGCAAGAAAAAGGTGGAGCTCTATTCCATCCGAATGGAGTGTCTCGGCCATGTTATCGATGGCTGAGAGGTACATGCCGATGAGGACAAGATGCAACGCATCCACGAGTGGCGCAGGCCACGGACATTCAACGACGTCCAGCGTTTCCTCGGGCTCGTACAGTATCTGGCACACTACATGCCAGATGTTAGCGCATATACCACCCCACTATTGGGCTGTGCGCGTAATAACCGTCCATTGAAATGGACTCCACTACTAGACAAATGCTGGCAAAGCATTAAGGCGTTGGCCTGTAAGGCCCCGATCCTGCGTCCAGTAGACGCAAGGTGCCCAGAACCGATCTGGGTGATCACCGACGGGTCAAAAGCCGGCGTCGGTGCGGTCTACGGCCAAGGTCCTGACTGGAAAACCTGTCGACCTGCCGGCTTCTTGTCAAAGAAGTTCAGCGTTGCTCAGCAACACTACCGGACTCACAAGCACGAGACAATCGCGGTGCTCGAGGCTCTCATGAAATTGGAGGACAAACTGCTGGGGCGAAGGTTCACCCTCATCACAGACCACAAAGGGCTCGAGTACTTCGAGACCCAGAAGAGCCTATCTGACCGCCAGGTCAGATGGTGGGAGTTTCTCTCCCGGTTCAATTTCAACACCGTTCATGTTGACGGTGTAGAGAACAAGGTAGTGGACTGCCTGTCGCGCTACTACGAGAATAACACGAGTGATGACAATCACCCGGACCACGTCTTCGTGAACGCGGATGCGCGTTTAGACCCGGACGGTGAGTTATTGCCCACCGACCGATATATCGAGCTGCGAACAGCGGCGACAAGATGCTCTAAACACCTCACGGAGAAGACAGAGGCGAGAGTAACGGAATCCGCCGCATTAAATGAGGGCTCACCAGAGCCCGCTAACATCGCCGCGTCATGCGACAATGACGATGATGTCAGAGCCATCGCCGCAGGAAATGACGGCGCACCCCTGCGCCGGGTCATCGATCAAGGCGTAGACCTGTCTAAGGTTTTACGAGACACATACCACAGGGACACCATGTTCACAAAGATCATGGCACACCCGGACGCGCACCCGAGATTTGGGATCCAGGACGGGCTGATCTGGACTAAGAACCAGCTCAAAAGAGATGTCATTGCCATCCCCCGCTCTGTTCTTCAAGGGGGAAGGAAGCTGATCAAAATTATCATTGATCGGGCACATCAGATAGTCGGCCACTACGGCCATCTGAAGACTTCGAACTACGTTCGAAGAGCATATTGGTGGCTGGGCATGAGCCCAGACATAGAAGTGTTCTGCAC
Organism: Gautieria morchelliformis; assembly: GCA_015179125.1. NCBI lineage: Eukaryota > Fungi > Basidiomycota > Agaricomycetes > Gomphales > Gomphaceae > Gautieria > Gautieria morchelliformis. Next base: position 11,817 of record WHVA01000486.1, on the reverse strand, counting down.
ATCGTGTGCGAGGTGTCAGATGATGAAAACCGGACCACAACGGCCCAAAAGCCTACTACACAGCCTACCCATTCCGGATAGGCCGTGGCAGTCGATTGGCATCGACTTCATGGGGCCCCTGCCCAAATCCAACGACTGTGACTACCTGATGGTAGTCATCGACCGACTAACGTCGCTCGTACACCTCGTACCAACCACGACAAGCGTTTCAGCCAAGGAGTAGCCTGGCTGTTTCTGAAGGAGGTCGTTCGACTCCACGGAGTTCCCAACTCCATCGTCTAGGACAGAGACTCCAAGTTCACGTCGATCTTCTGGCGTGAACTGCAGTGACTCATGGGGACTAAGCTTCTCATGTCAACTGCCTTCCATCCCCAAGCGGATGGAGCCACCGGGCGGGCAAACCGCTCGATTGGCCAGATATTGCGCGCGGTCATCAGAGACAATCAGAAGGATTGGGCATTGAAATGCCAAATGGTTGAGGTCGCCCTCAACAGCAACGTCAGCGCGACCACAGGGTTCGCACCTTTCGAGCTGAACCACGGCTATATGCCGCGGATAGACCTCCCCATAGCCGTGGACACCCCGTTCAAGGGGGTAGCCCGGTTCGCACATCAGGCAAAATGGAACCTGATGGCGGCACACGATGCAATCATAGAGCATCGAGCGACACAAACGTTTCATGCAAATAAGAAACGTATGGCGAGCGACAGGTACGCGGCCAACGACCGCGTCTACCTCTCGACACAAAACCTAACTCTCCCGAAAGGAAGAGCCAGAAAACTAGTCCCGCGGTACATCGGACCGTACCGCATTGTTGAGGCTCACAACGACGCCTCGACGGTGACCCTCGATCTTCCCGACGAGCTGAAAACCCGTCGCATTTCACCGGTCTTCCATTCAAGCGTCGTACGGCGATACGAGGCTAACAACGATGAATTGTTCCCTCGTCGTGAGGCCAAGTCATTTTATGACTTCGGAGCGAATGACGACGAGGAGTGGCCCGTCGACGAGATTATCACACATCGATGGATAAACTCGACGGACCTGGAGTTCCAGGTCTGTTGGACCCTAGGCGACGTGACATGGGAACCCATGTCGTCCTGCAAGGACCTTGAAGCCCTAGACAGCTATCTAGAGCTTCGGGGGGTGAGCAAGCCACGTGACCTCCCCAGACGCCGCTAGACGCGTCTGTCACGTGCAGACCACGTGACGCGCCGGCCACAGCACGGTTAAATTGTCACCTCGGATCTTTCCGAGGGCGCATCGCTTCTTGGAAGCTAACCACCATCATCCCCACGAAGATGATGCCCCCAAAGATGGGATGGACGTTGATCCGTCAACATCCACAACGCAAGCAACGGCCCCAAGACAGGGGGCCGCAGACATTCTCTGTGCTCCAATAGACCAGGAGCACTGGATGATCGTGGGATGGGAGGATGCCCTCGCCATCGTCCATCCGGATGATTGCGCAATGTGCACGGACTACGCCGTGCACTTAAGGGCCGCGACAGGCACCCGCAAGGTCAAGTTGCGGGACGAAGACATCGGCGACGCCGTTGATGCAGCCTGGGCATGGTTCCCAAGGGGCATCGCGCGTGACGCGTGGGAGGAGCCCCTCCGGGACATCCATGACCTCAAGAAGGTGGTCAAGGAATTGGAACGCGCGGTCGAAGACCGCGATGATGCGCTCGAAACCGAGCGCGCCAGAATAAAAGATCTTGAGGAGCAGCTGAGCGCAGCCCAGCTCCAGCTCAAGTTCACCCACGCAGCCTCAAAAAGGCTGCACCATGACCCAGCCACTGACCCAGTGGCCAGGCCATCATCACCTCGTGCGACGGCAAAGGCGCCGTCACACGCAACATCGGGGCTAGCGTCCCGATTGTCGGCGCTGACCCCAACAACAACAACAACGGAAGGGCATAGCGCGCCTTCCAACTCTGCGTATGGCATCCCAGATGGATGGGAGTCAGACTCGTCCGTCTGGAAGACGTACGACCCGGAAAGGGCACAGCGGCTGGCAGAGCAGCCAAAGAAATTGCGTGGCACCCCCAACACTGTCAATGGGCTAGCCATTGCGAGGGAAAGCGCGATTAGCACTTACCTAGCGGCGTCATCGTCGCACACTATCAATGACCCCGCCCTTCAACGGCGGGTAGCACAGATCGAGGCCCAGTACATCGGGCCTGGCGTGGCCCTGCCTCCACCAGCAGGGACAGTTCACCCTCCCTACCCAGGGGAGGGGACGCTCATCCCACTCGGAGATCCACCGATCTCCGAGACGGGCCTCCTACCACGGCCGGTAGGAAAGGCCCAACAGCATCGTACTCAATGGTACGACGTCTGCCCGCTCGACGACCTACGCTTCGTCGAACTCATAGCGCGGGCAAAAGAAACGCCACAGCTTGCGCGTACGCGCGAGATGATTGGCGTATTCAAACGCATCGAGCGCGAACAACGCGCTCGCAATCCCAAAAGGGATTGTCTCGTGATAGCGGGCGGTACCCTGCACGATATCGCGGCCATCCTGAAGGGTTGGATACACAACCCTGAAGGCATCCCATCCGCCATCCGTGACAACGTGGATGGCACCTTCAAACTAGATGACATGGACGTCTGGATGTGGTTGAAGGCCCTTGCGCCCCAGGTCAAAGGGGTTGCATCACCTCTCAGGGCGAGGCTACTCGACCTATTCGGCTCGACAGACCAATGGTCGAGCCTTGTCGATGCCAGGGAAGTGCTGACGCCTCAGAGCACCACCCTGCGGCTCTCCATCACGGACCCATTCCCCGTGGGGGGCCGAGCCGGCCCCGACATCCCCCTCACCGAGATCGCGAGATGGTTGGCCCGCTACGCGGGGGTCACTCGCGAGCGAGTGGCACGCATTGAACACTATGTTCAACGCAGCATCACTGGCGCGGCATTCAGTGCTGCCGCCCAGGAGGGCCAACAAAAGGTCCTCGAGACCAGCCATGCGAGGGCCGCGGTACCGCGACCCCTCACTCACGCTCAGCTCGACCAAGAGCTGGCGCGCTTCCAGCCCCCTCCTCAGACTGAGGACCCGGCCGTTGAGGCCATGCTCCGCAAGGACGCTGGCCTCATCACCCAAGCGGATACCACCGCTAGTGGTGAGGCCGACCAGCCTCACCCAATCACCACCAATGACACGGAGGTGCCCCTGGAGGAGTCACGCGCTCCACTGGCCCCGTACGATGACGACGTCATCGTATCGGCCACTCTAGAGGACTCCATTATGGATGACCTCTATGCATAGTTGACCCCTATAGTTGTCTATAGAGGGGGAGGGTGTAAATAACCTATGTATCTACATGTACAATAGTTATTACATAATCCCAGTGGGCCCCTTAGGGACCCACTGTATAGTTTATGCATGGGAACCAGCCAGTGGTTCCCATCGCATCTTACTCTTACCTGTCACTATGTAGCATTCAGAATACCACTCATTGGTCAAGTTCTGCAGTGCCCTTGTGATACAAGGTCCTAAGATCGACATCTTTACAATGTTACATAGATAGCCCTTATTCATATCTTTGGCTCCTCCTCTACCAGACCACATGACCCCTGCTGTCTAGGGAGAGTTGCCCTTACAGACACCTGCCCATTGGAGAGCTGGTTCTGCTCCTGATACCTGAGTTCCGCTGGAACACCATTAGGGCTTGGCACCGTACCATATATGGTTACAGCTGTATGTTGTACAGCCAACTTACGGTCGCCTCTGTACCGTATCCGTACTGTATGCTGGTCACCAAACTGCTTGATGGTATGGGTATGGCCATATTATGGGCATACAGGCTTTATGGGATGTGTGTGACTCTTAAAAGTATTACAGGGGCCATGGTAGCTTAGTGGTAAGCCCACCCCGGGGGTTGAGCATATAAGCTAAGGCTGAGTGTTCAACCCTGGCCCCTCTGGAGATAACACCCTAGACACTCCGCCAAATTTCTCCGATTGCCAATAACATCTGATTGCCTGCCCCAAATATGAATGGTGGTATACTCAACTGTCCCTTCCAATTCAGAACTGACCCTTTAGGAACATGATGACACCTACTCCAATTATCTAATCCATCCAACCGACGCATTGGAGTACTGGGTACCTGTACTATCATGATTTGTCACACCGACAGCTGGAGGCTGGGCCAGAAACATCGGCAGTAGACTGTAGCTGCTGCCACTTGTTGGGGTGTGGGAAAGGTGTCATGGTGGTGTTGCAGCTGAGGGGTACAAACTGAAGTACACATGGGTATTACATGCCCAAATAAGCCATGGAAGGTCGATTACTATGCGGTTTATGGGTTGAACTGTTTGGCTTTAAAGGGGTGCTGAGGGGAGTATTGGTGTTTCGGAGGCATGATCATCCTTATATATACCAAAAACACACCCCGCTTCACACAAGCACGGATCAGCTCAGGGTGTCACCCACTGAGCACATGCAGAGATAGAGACAAGGATGGTTAGATTACAAGGGACAAGTCAGAAAAATGTATGCACCGTCTTACATAGGGCAACGCCCCAAAAGACAAAAATGGATATAAAAAAAAACAAATTTAAAACAGTACAGCCACGGTAAATATCTAGGTATATGATTCTTATTCATCCAGCTTCACCTGTGCCAACTTGAGGGATTGTTTGATGCTGGACATGCTGCATATGAGTCAAAGAGTGGGTACAGTAAAAAAAAAAAAAAAACTCCTACCTATTGTGTACCTAAAGCGCCAGGCTGAAAAATGCGATTTTGGACTTTTCAACTTCCGCTATAGTACTTAGCTCAGTTACTCTACAGTACACATACTAATGCATAGTCTGTCTTGCCTGCAGATGTTGGGTGCATTTATGCTCCTGCACCAAAATCAAGCCAAATAAATTCGACTAATCATATTTCTTTCCAATTTGTTTTCAGATTGTTCTACTATGATCACTTTATTTTTCAGAATTTTTCCAAAATTTTCTATCAAAGATTTGTACTTCTATTTTGATTTGTTTTTCTTCTTTTCACCACCGGCACCCTTACGTAATCGTTTCGACGCGCGCTGCCATGGGCGCTAAAGGGCCGGCTGGTAGTATATGCACAGTAAGACACATTTCCCCCCTCTCTCAGTGACAACTAAATTCACTGAGAGAGGCAAGTAAATTAGTGTTATTTTCCTTCGATTTGTTGACCCAGAAATCCTGTAGTGAATTGATTTCTAGGTAGTGTATAATATAATCACAGTGACAACTAAATTCACTGAGAGAGTGAATTGATTTCTAGTCCATTCTTTTGAATCCAAAGTCCAGTCCTACTGCCTATAATTCCTGTCCTATACAGCAGACTGTGGGGTGCTTTTAACTACACGACTATGGTATACTTGTCCAGCACTGTGACCTGTCGTCCTTGCTGCTACACTAATCTATGAAGCTGCGGCGCTGGTACATGTGCTAGTACTTGTTGTACTCCTTGTCTACATCTGCATGCAAACATGTATTAAGTTCGGGTCATGCCACCCTAGATGTCATCCTCCTTGGTTCATTGAAAGGCATGCATGTTAAAGCCCCACTTGAACAGATGAGAGTCATTTAGTGGGCATGGGTGAGTACGGTATAACCCTCACATGGCTTCAATAACTCACCATGCAAATATGACAGAGTAGTAAGTTTTCGAATAGGATAAGGATGCGGCCTTTAGCTCGAGGCCGAGTTCGACGTAAAGCGCAAGGGAGGAAGGTAACTCAAAGTTCGGCTTAGTGACTCGAAGTTGAACAAGATATCAGAATGGTTTGTGTTTGTGATTCTTGTCTCCTACATATACAGCTATTTATGCTAATTCGAATAGGGGTCTCAATTGTTGTGATAAACGCAATTATCTTACTCAAATCATTTATACAAAAAGAAACTAATAAAAAAAAGGAAGAAGAGAAAATCAAAACAAAAAAAATCAAAAGAAACACAAACTACATTCACGATAGACGTCGGCGCAGACGACGATCACACGAATTTTACGACACGCTATATTACCCATAGATCGGGTAATATACAGGAGTTCGAGCGTCGGCCACGTGCGGTCGATCAGGGACGGCGCGCCTATCGGGTGATGGTATCAGCCATGACGTCGACAGGCGCCAGGCCATAGGTACCGAGGGGTACGGGCACCAAACGCCGCAGAGAATAGTAGACTGCGCAGGGGTACAGGGTGTTGTGGAGTGACCTGAGAAAGTCATCTGCAACACATATACTCAATCAGCTGCCACACAAGAGAGGCACAGAGACAGCGGCCCCATCTCCAAGCCTAGCATTTATGCTAGGCAGGGCAAATATAGTATCATTCTCTATTCTAGCTCCATGACACGTCTCACTGGCTACTATCTCAGTATTATGTTGACAGGGGCTTTGTATACTAGGTATAGACCCTTGCTCCAAAGCCCAGAGAATCCTAACATCATCCCCATCACCCCATGACATTATGACTGTTAATTAGTCACTCCCTAGTTACAAACAGCCTTCCCGACCCATTTATCTAGTATCTTGAGTACTAGTACTTACTACTAAAATAGTATAAATAGCTAGCACGAATGTATGAACAAAATTATCCAGAATCGATTTTTTCTGCCTCCTGAAATTGCTGTAATCTTGTTTGATAGTTACAGAGCTCAGTTCTTAACAGTTTATTCCAAATCTTTGTTGAGAGTCTACTATCACTGTTTACTCTATACTACCTTAAAAGCGAACGCTTTTGATTTGACTATCCCTTGGATCGACACTGTTCTTCTGACGACACGGTCACGTGACCCTCATTCATCAGTGTTGTACGCGCCCCGAAGAGCTTAGTCAGCACACAGAGGGGAGGCGAATATAGTGGTTTCAACCACTAAGCAACAGATTTCATTTGATAAAAAGGCACTAAATTAACATTTTAATCTAAAAGGGACGATCCGCAAGGGGAACGAAGTGATCCCCACGGGCAAGGTCTCGTTCACGATGATGGATTGACGAACGAGGACAAGGGGCCACGGGTGAGCAGGATCACCCGGGCACCAAAGCCTAACCTGGCTCATTGAAGCCAGGAGACGAGTCGTGGACGACTTGTCCTCAAACTCGCCCTACAACCTAGGGAGAGGCGCTCTCACCTAAGGTGAAAGCGATGGGGAAGAGGAAAGTGGTTCCGCGTGCCGTGGACCTAATAGAGCACACAGCGCCTAATGGCTTCTAAGCCAACCAACCATCATCCTCACGGATGATGACCTTCCTCGCAGCGAGGAATGGATGGAACAATCACTGACTAGTCAGTGGAATTCCATTAGAACTCCGCCACTACGGGAGATCAACCATGAGATCAACCTCATCGATCCCAACAAGCACATGCGTATCGACTACCAAAATGCCCCAAACACTTCCGAGAGGAACTGTTGGCTAAGATAGAAAGATACACCACTGCAAAGTGGTGGATTCCGGCAGTTGCGCAGCATGCCGTGCCCATGCTGTGTGTGCCGAAGAAGAACGGTACATTACGAACTGTCTTCGATCTGCATCAGCAGAACGAGAACATGGTGAAGGAGGTCACACCCTTCCTGGACCAGGATATCATCCGCAGCGACATGGCTCACTGTCGGTATTGGAGCAAAACTCGATATGTCGGAAGCATACGAGCAGATCCGGATCCATCCGGATCACATAGCAAAGACTGCCTTTGCCATGATCCTTGGCACCTTTAGGAGCCAGGTGATACAGATGGGAGACTGTAACTCCCCATCGACGTTCCAACGGCTGATGACAGCCATTTTCCACGACTGTATAGGTCGCTTCGTCCATGTATACATGGACAACATATTCATATTTTCGCTCTCAATATAAGAGCATGAAGAGCACCTCTACATCGTCTTTGACAGACTGAGGAAGAATCACCTTTTTCTGAGCAAGAAAAAGGTGGACCTCTATTCCATCCGAATGGAGTGTCTCGGCCATATTATCAATGGCTGAGGGGTACTTGCCGACGAGGACAAGATGCAACACATCCGCGAGTGGCGCAGGCCACAGACGTTCAACGACGTCCAGTGTTTCCTCGGGCTTGTACAGTATCTGGCACACTACATGCCAGATGTTAGTGCATATACCACCCCACTATCGGGCTGTGCACGTAATAACTGTCCATTCAAATGGACTCCACTACTAGACAAATGCTGGCAAAGCATTAAGGTCTTGGCCTGTAAGGCCCCAATCCTGCGTCCAGTAGATGCAAGGTGCCCAGAGCCGATCTGGGTGATCACCAACGGGTCAAAAGCCGGCGTCGGTGCGGTCTACGGCCAAGGCCCGACTGGAAAACCTGTCGGCCTGCCGGCTTCTTGTCAAAGAAGTTCAGCATTGCACCAGCAACACTACCGGACTCACGAGCACGAGACGATCATGGTGCTCGAGGCTCTCATGAAATGGGAGGACACACTGCTAGGGCGAAGGTTCACCCTCGTCACAGACCACAAAGGGCTCGAGTACTTCGAGACCCAGAAGAGCCTGTCTGACCGCCAGGTCAGATGGTGGGAGTTCCTCTCCCGGTTCAATTTCAACACTGTACATGTTGATGGTGTAGAGAACAAGGTAGTGGACTGCCTGTCGCACTACTACGAGAACAACACGAGTGATGACAATCACCCGGACCACGTCTCCGTGAACGCAGACATGCGTTTAGACCCAGATGGTGAACTATTGCCCACCGACCAGTATATCGAGCTGCGAGCAGTGGCGACGAGATGGTTAAATGCCTCGCTGAGAAGACAGAGGCGAGGATAACAGAATCAACCGCGTTAACCAAGAGCTCACAAAAGCCCGCGAGCATCACCGCATCATGCGACAATGACGATGATGACATCAGAGTCATCACCGCAAGATATGATGGCACGCCCCTGCGCCGGATCGTCAAGCAAGGCGTAGACCTGTCTAAGGTCTTACGAGACGCATACCATAGGGACACCATGTTCTCAAAGATCATGGCACACCCGGACGCACACCCGAGATTCGGGATCTGGGATGGGCTGATCTGGACAAAAAACCAGCTCAAAAGAGACGTCATTGCCGTCCCCCGCTCTGTTCTTCAGGGGGGAAGGAGGCTGATCGAAATCATCATCGATCGGGCACATCAGATAGTCAGTCACTACGGCCATCTGAAGACTTCGAACGTAGTTCAAAGATCATATTGGTGGCCGGGCATGAGCCCAGACATAGAGTTGTTCTGCACATCGTGCGCAAAGTGCCAGATGACGAAAACCGGACCACAATGGCCCAAAGGCCTACTACACAGCCTACCCATTCCAGATAGGCCGTGGCAGTCGATTGGCATCGACTTCATGGGGCCTCTGCCCAAGTCCAATGACTGTGACTACCTGATGGTAGTCATCAACCGACTAACGTCGCTCGTACACCTCGTACCAACCACGACAAGCGTGTCAGCCAAGGAGTAGCCTGGCTGTTTCTGAAGGAGATCATTCGACTCCACGGGGTTCCCGACTCCATCGTCTCGGATAGAGACTCGAAGTTCACGTCGATCTTTTGGCGTGAACTATAGCGACTCATGGGGACTAAGCTCCTCATGTCAACTGCCTTCCATCCCCAAACGGATGGAGCCACCGATCAGGCGAACCGCTCAATTGGTCAGATATTGCGCACGGTCATCAGAGACGATCAGCAGGATTGGACATTGAAATGCCCAATGGTTGAGGTCACCCTCAACAGCAACGTTAGCGCGACCACAGGGTTCACGCCCTTAGAGCTGAACCACGGCTATATCCGCGGATAGACCTCCCCATAGCCGTGGACACCCCGTTCAAGGGGTAGCCCGGTTCGCACATCAGGCAAAATGGAACCTGATGGCGGCACACGATGCAATCATAGAGCATCGAGTGACGCAAACGTTTCATGCAAACAAGAAACGTATGGCGAGCGACAGGTACGCGCCAACGACCGGTCTACCTCTTCGACACAAACCTAACTCTCCCGAAAGGAAGAGCCAGAAAACTAGTCCCGGGTACATCGGACCGTACCGCGTTGTCGAGGCTCACAACGACGCCTCAACGGTGACCCTTGACCTCCCCGACGAGCTGAAAAGCCATCGAATTTCACCGGGTCTTCCATTCAAGCCTCGTACGATGGTACGAGGCTAACAACGACGAATTATTCCCTCGTCGTGAGGCCAAGTCATTTTTATGAACTTTTGGAGCGAATGACGACAAGGAGTGGCTTGTCGACGAGATTATCGCACATCGATGGATAAACTCAACGGACCTGGAGTTCCAGGTCCGCTGGACCCTAGGCAATGTGACATGGGAAACCCATGTCGTCCTGCAAGGACCTTGAAGCCCTAGATATCTATCTAGAGCTTCGGGGGGTGAGCAAGCCACACGACCTCCCCAGACGCCGCTAGACACATCTGTCACATGCAGACCACGTGATGCGCCAGCCACGGCACGGTTAAATTTTCACCTCGGATCTTTCCGAGGGCGCATCGCTTCTTGGAAGCTAACCACCATCATCCCCAGAAGATGATGCCCCCAAAGATGGGATGGACGTTGATCCTCAACGTCCACAACGCGACAAGGCCCCGAGACAGGGGGCCACGACATCCATGTGCTCCAGTGACCAGGAGCACTGGATGATCGTGGATGGGAGGAGCCCTCGCAATCGTCCACCCGAGATTGGCAAATGCGCGGACTACGCCGCGCACACTAAGGGCCACACAGGCACCCGCAAGGTCAAATTGCGGGAAAAGACATCGGCGACACCATCGATGCGCCTGGGGATGGCTCCCAGAGGCATCGCGTGTGACGTGCAGAAGAGCTCTCCGGGACATCCATGACCTCAAAAAAGAGGTCAAGGAGTTGGAACGCGCGGTCGAGACCGCGACGAGCACTTGAAGCCGAGCACGCCAAAATAAGGAGCTGGAGCAGCAGCTGAGCCAGCCCAGCTCCAGGTTACCCTCATCCACGCGCCTCAAAAAGGCCGCAACATGACCCAGCCACAGACCCAGTGGCGGGCCATCATCACCTCGCGGACGGCGCCTTGCCGGCACGTGCAACATCGGGGCTGCGTCCCGATTTCGGCGCTAACCCCAACAACAACCACGACGGAAGGGCAGAGCGCACCTTCCGACACCGCGTACGGCGCCCTGATGGATGGGAGTCTAACTCTCCATCTGGAAGACGTATGACCCGGGAGGGCACAGCGGCTGCAGAGCAGCCGAAGAAAAAGCACAAGAAATTGTGCGGCACCCCCAACACCATCAATGGGTAGCCATTGCGAAGGAGAGCGCGATCAGCGCATACCTAGCGGCGTCACCGTTGCACACAATCAACGACCCAGCCCTTCAACGGCTAGCACAGGTCGAGGCCCAGTACCTTGGGCCTGGCATGGTCCTGCCTCCACCGGGGGGACAGTTCAACTCCCTACCCGGGGGAGGGAATGATCATCCCACTCGGAGATCCACCGATCTCCGAGACGGGCCTCCTACCACGCCAGTAGGGAAGGCCCAACAGCATCATACTCAATGGTACGACATCTGCCCGCTCGAAGACCCACATTCGTCAAGCTCCTAGCGCGGGTGAAACAAACACCACAACTCACGCGCACGCGCGAGATGATCGGCATATTCAAACGCATCGAGCGCGAACAACGCGCTCGCAATCCCAAAAGGGATTGTCTCGTGATAGCAGGTGGTACCCCACACGACATCACGGCCATCCTAAGGGCTGGATACACAACCCGAAGGAATTCCGTCAGCCATCCGTGACAACACGGATGGCACCTTCAACCTAGATGATATGTGTAAGGGCAACCCTGGCTG
>WHVA01000485.1:0-83721 GCA_015179125.1 Gautieria morchelliformis | reverse complement strand
TCGTCCGGAAACAACTTGCTTCGGGAGCCCATGCAACTTCCAGACATGTGCAAGGAACAGGCGGGCCGCTCCGAGGGCTGTGATCGTCGTGTGCGTCGGAATGAAGTGGGACACCTTGCTTACCGAATCCACGACGTTCATGATCGCGTCGTAGCCATGAGACTCTGGGAGTTCAACGATGAAGTCGACACTGATGGTGTCCCAGCGGGATTCGGGAATCGGGAGCGGAACAAGTTCTCCGACGGGGGATGTCGTTGCGCTTTGGTTCGGAGACAAAGGTCACATTCTTCACGTACTGTCCAATGTAGCGGGACATCTGAGGCCACCAGTAATTCCGAGCCACTAACTCCAGCGTCTTCCACCTGCCAGCATGCCCAGCGACCCGTGTGTCATGGTGCTGGGACACGATGCGGCGGCGGAGGTCCGCCCCATCTGGAACGTAGACCTTGCCTCTGAAGTGGAGCAGCCCATCCCGTTCCGACCATTCCACTGCCCGTACAGACCGTGAGTGCCCTTTCCGAAGTTCCTCCACTGCCTTCACCACCGACTCCTCCTTCTCTCCATTCCGATACTGTCTCCGGATGTCCCGGAGCATTTCCGCTTCCGCTCCAACTGCAGTCACTCCTTCTAGGGCGCGGATTGCAAAGAGACTTGGGCGGAGCAGTGTCATATCCGCATTGTCTCCGCTTCCGCTTCCATGATCCGCACGGCGGGATAGGGCATCGGGCTTGCCATGGTGCGGCCGGGGCGGTGGTGGAGCATGAAGTCAAACCGGGACAGGTGTAGGGACCACCGTGCTTGTCGTCGGTTCAACTTCTTAGACGTGCGGAAATACTCAAGGTTCTTGTGGTCTGTCCAGATCTCAAATGGGCATAGAGCACCCTCGAGGAAGTGTCGCCACTCCTCCAGCGCTCGGATGATTGCCAGCATCTCCTTGTCATGGATCTCGTAGTTCCGCTCGACCGGACTGAGACTCTTAGAGAAGAAGGCAATCGGATGCCACCCCCACCTTCTTCCGATGACTGTTGCGACAAGACCGCTCCGGTAGCTGCGTCGGAAGAATCCGCCTCCACTCGGTAAGGGCGAGAGTCGTCGGGAAAGATCAGGACCGGGGCGGAAGTGATCAGCTCTTTGAGTTTGTCAAAGGAGGCCCGTTCCGGCTCTCCCCACGCCATCCAACCTCCTTCTTGGTGAGGTCGAAGAGGGCACGGGCGTGGCAGGAGAAGTCCTTGATGAACCGCCGGTAGAAATTGACAAACCCAATGAAGGACTGGACTTCCTTCTTGTTCCGCGGCACCGGCCAATCCGACACACCGGAAACCTTGACGGGGTCCATTTCCACCTTTCCTTCCGACACGATCACCCCAAGATACCTATCCGCGTCCGCTCAAATTCGCACTTTTCCGGCTTGAGACACAGGTTGTACTCCCGGAGTCGTTCCAGCACTCTCCGCACGACTTCCCGATGTTCGGACATTGTTTTTGTGAAGATGAGGATGTCATCGAGGTAGACGCAGACAACCCCTTCTGCTATCATGTCACGGAAAATGTCATTCATCATTGTCTGGAACGTGGCAGGACTGTTGGTGAGGCCAAAGAACATGACCTGTGGCTCAAAGAGTCCTCGGTTGGTGCGGAATGCGGCCTTCCACTCATCTCCCTCCCGGATCCGGACATTATTGAAGCCCCAGCGGACATCCAGCTTGGTGAAGTACTTCGCCCCGCGGAGTTGTGTGATCAATTCGGAAATGAGCGGAATGGGGTACCGGTTCTTGATCGTGATCGCATTCAAGGCCCGGTAATCCTGCACAAGTCTGAGCGAGCCGTCCTTCTTCTTGATGAAGAACACCGGAGATGCCATGGGTGACTTGGAGGGGCGGATCCTCCCTGTACGGAGATTTTCCGCAAGGAATGCATCGAGCTCTACCTGCTCCTTGGGTGACAGCGGGTAGACCTTGCAGTTGGTGGGCTTCGACCCAGGCTCCAACTCGATGGCATGGTCCCACAGTTTCCGCGGAGGCAGGGCATCAAACGACTCCTTGGAGAAGACGTCCTCAAACTCCCGCAGGTACTCCGGAATTTCCGCCTCCACTCTATCATACCTCTTAGAGGCTTCAGCAAGGCGTTGCGAAATATTTCCGGTGGCGCGGATGTGTTCCGCCTCCGGCGGAAGGTTTACGTACAGCAGGCGCTCCCTTCCGTCAGAGCGTCTTCCAGGCCGAGTCGGATGACGTCGGAATCGGAATTGGAAGGGGGATCCGGGTCAAATTCCGCTTCCGAGTCTTCTTCTGCAAGCAGTGGATGGGGGCCGGAACGACATGTCTGTATGAGCCGTTCGGTCTTCCGCTGCTCCTGGTGCTCCTTCCGCACTTCCGACCGGCACATGTGACACTTGGCTGGACATCGACTCATCAGTACCTTCCGAGTCTGCCAATTGATCTCCGGGTTGTGCTCTTGAAGCCAGGTAAACCCAAGGATGATGTCTTGCTTCCCCAGGCTGGTGACAGCGAAGGAAGTGCGTTCCGAGTGTCCATCGTAGCGGAGAATTGTGTCCACTATCTCCATGATGGACCCTGCCTCATTGGGGCTTCCATCCACATTGAACACCGGGATTGCACGTTGCAACTTCCGCGTCGTCAGTCGGTTCCGTTCCACATAGTCCCGGTCCATAAACTGACCAGTGGCCCCGCAATCGACAAGGGCGGGTCCGGATTTGACTTCCGCCGTATCTGTCGTCTGGATCTCTACCTTAATGACTAGTGACTTGGGGCCAGGGTGGCAGCAACGACATAGCGCTTCGGAAGGCGTCTCTCCCAAGGGCGGATGCGGGATAGACGGGGTGTCGGATTTGGCTTTTGTGTGACTTTATCCGGTGGGTCTGTATGAAGTGAGGGGAGTCGGGGCTTTTCATTCTCTACTTCAAGACAGGCAAACCGGTTATGTACAGGCAGCAGGGGCACACATCTCACCCGCTGCGCGTCACAAAATCCGACGCATCTTCCGCTTCCGATGCGCCATGTTCCGCATTGTCGGAAACTCCTTCCGCAGTAGGCGCTCCGCTTATGTCCGCAAGTGCGAGGAACTCTGGAAGGAGCTCGAGTTTCTCCTCTGTGGTCATAAGCCGGATGTCAAATGCTTGGGGGCACTCGCGGGCATAGTGGCCTGGTTGTTGACATCGGAAGCAGGTGATAGTTCCGCGGCCTTTTCCGCGCATGCGGTCAACATCCATCGGGGCAGGGCCACTCTTCGAGGGAGGAGGGCTATGGTTCCTAATAGGAGCGGGCGGAGAAAGCGTCGGAAATACTTTCCGCATGGGAATGAATGCGCTTCCGGATTTTGGCACAGGTGGAGTAGGACGAGTGGAACTGCGCGTCATATTCCGGCTCGTCTCCACGAAGGCCTCATTTGCTTCCCTGTTCCGGGACACCCTCTGTGCAGCTTGGTACCACCCTTCCGGGTCATCAAAGTCCGGAGCTCCATCCCCAAGCAGCGCAACTTGGTTCTGGAGTGTCGGATCGAGTCCTCGTCGGAATTTGATGACGATCGTCTTGTCATCATCATACTCCGCAAGGTCGATGAGCTCCTGGAAGCGATCGATATAGTCATCGACCGGATCCTTGGCCTGGTACCAGCTGGTCCCCTCGAGCTTCGTAAGGGCTGTGAGCTGCTCATTTTTTGGGCAGAACTGGTCGGAAAATGTTTTCTCGAAGGCGTCCCAGTCTCGGAAGTAGTTCCCCTTGCCCTTTGCTTCATGTCGGATCACCTTGTTTGCAAAACGGGATGCGCGGTCCGACTTGAAAAAGGACAATGCCCAGTGAATCCGAGCCTGGTCGTTCGGAAAGAGGTCTCCGACAATTGCGAAGTAGATGCTGCATGTGTTGAAGAATGCGCGTCCCTTCTCCCGATCTCCGTCAAAGTCCGCCGGAGTTGCAGGTTTGACCTTTGCTAACTTCGCGGACTTTCTCTCCTCCGCTAGTTCCGCTTTTCCGAAATCCGGATCATCCAACATTTCATTTCCACCACCTTGTGGAATATCTAACTTAGCCAAAATCGCTTGCAAGGCTGTTTCAATCGCGTCGGTCTTCATCCGGTTCCGCGTCAATTCCTCCTCCATATTCCGAAGACGATCGTCCGGATCCATGTCGGAAGGAGAAATGTGGGACGGGATTTCCGGGGTTGGGAGCTCGACGTAAGAAGAAGGGCTGTCGTACGCTGTGTGTGCGGAAGAGGTTGCGATCTCCGAGTCGCTGTCTCCGATTCCGAACGCACCTATGGCGGCTGCGACATGCAGTACGACCGCCGGTCCTCTATGGGAGAGACTTTTCTGCTGTAAGGGCAACCCTGGCTAGTTGTGGAGATCACACTACCACACAACTGACAAGGGGAAATCCAAAGTCTGTATAAATGAACAGAGCATACAAGAGAGGGGATTCTCACCTGACAAGGGGAAATCCAAAGAGAAAAGTCTAAGGACCCCCAATGTCAGCGAGCCCGTATTATACTACGCTGCGCAGCCAGGGACAACACTTGGCACCCGCCATCAACCCTGCACCTCCCTGACCCTTGATCGACCCTTGATGTCACCTATTACGCGAGTCGCTTGATTTCCGACACTGTTCCGAGGGTGGAACTCGGAAATTGGAGTGGAACTGGGAAGGCGAACAGAACTGGTGGAAGTTCTCCCAGAAGCGGAATCATTTCCGAGAGCGGAGGCGGAGATGGAATCGGAATCGGAAGCGGAGTCGGAAAGGGAGGGAAGGCGAACAGAACTGGTGGAAGTTCTCCCAGAAGCGGAATCATTTCCGAGAGCGGAGGCGGAGATGGAATCGGAATCGGAAATGGAAAACAGGGTGTCCCCTGACACTGCTCCCCTTCCAGGTCCATCTCTGGTCTCGGCTTTGGCCCCAACCCAAGATCCAGGTCCAACCTGAGCAAGTCCCTAGGTCAGAACCAAGTTCCTGAGCCTCTGGCTTCAGCAGTTATCCCAGAGTGGCACCAAGGTCCTGTGCTGAGTCACACATGTTAAGCAAGTACCACAAAGGTTCAGATTTGTGTCAGTAGTGGAGTGGGTGTCCCTGACTTCTATCAGGGGTGCAGGGTATATAAGTAGTATGCTGGCAGCAGAGTTCCTTAGCTCTCCTCTGCCAGGTAATTTGTATGTCATGTAGATAGCCCTTATCCATGTTCTTTGGATCCTCCTCTGCCAGACCATGTGAGTTCCACTATCTAAGGAGAGTTGCCCTTAAAGAGAGGAAGTGAATTGGACCTGCAGGTCTATAGCTTGGTTAGCAGGGCCACAGCATGCAAGTGGGGGCACAGTATGCGAGCAGGGGCACAGCATGCAAGCAGGGGCCAGCTTACCTTTGCGAGGTGCAGGGCACAGTGAACAAGTGCAGATGTGCAAGAGCAAGCTATAAATGTGTCAAGTTTTGTTTTTGGGTATTTAGTATTGTGTGTTAGCGAATTATGGAGATACAAACACAGTGAATTCTTGAATGCCTTGTCCAGCAAAGAATGTGGTTCAGTGAAGAGTGCCAAACCAGTAAAGATTTACAAGGTATAGGGTAGTGTAAGTAAAGTACCCTAACCTACATTCAAAGCGAATGGCTCAGGTTGCTCAATGGTGTAATGTGCAAAGCTCTGTGGAAAGGCCATTCAGAGATGAATGATCCTTTCATTGGCAAAGGCCCAAAGGGCAAAGTGGTGATGACAAGAGGTGAGGACTCACAAGTGAAGTCCCAGTCCTTTCTCGGGAGTAGCAGAAAGCGACAGAAGGATAAGTCTCGAATAGGGTAGGGATGCGGCCTTTGGCTCGAGGCCGAGTTCGATGTGGATCGCAAGAGATGAATGTAGCTTGAAGTTCGACTAATGACTCGAAGTCGAACAAAGTATCAAAAAAGGTTCGTGTTCGTTTCAGTCATACATGTAGTACTATTTATACTAACTCGGATAGGGGTCTCGGTACGTGGGGATGAGTGATGGGGATAGTGGAACTGTGCATACGGTAGGTGCGTACATACCGCCGCTACTGTACATCCGTGCTGCAGATTGCTTACTCGGTCTGGCCTGGACATGAGGCGGAATGGAACATCCTTATGTGATGGCTTGAAGGATAAGGCGGGACGGTAGTAGGGACTGGGTAGGAATAATGTGCGCGGCTCGAAGGTAATGGAGAATATATATCATGTGCCCTGATCGTGGTGTGGGATCGACTCGGTCCACCCAGGTACTCAGCTCGTCAATTGTACTCGTGTCTCGACTCAACTCGTGGGATCTAAGGAACTCGGTGGTGGTGTGCTGTACTTGACTCGACTCGGTGAGTGTGACTCGGCTCGGACTCGGTGAAGGGCTTGTAGGCTCGGGTGTGTGTGCATGTGTCTCACGGTGCTCGGAGTAGGATTGGATAGTAAGAGAGAGATCGTTAGGGCAATCGTGAATAGAAATTGTTGTAATGGACATTACGGGTCGTTATTCGTGTGCGTGAAGCCATGAGATAAATCGAGTCAAACAGGAATCCGCATCTGACGAGTCTTTCCTCACGACAGAAAGAAAGGTTCAGGACGATGATCACAACATGGCAAGGTAGTCCACAATGTAGATGTATGATAATTGAACTAGGGAACTGTCAGGGGAACACAAATCACGCACTGTGCATGATCACACTGTGCATGATCGCACTGTGTACGATCGCACTGTGCATGGTCACACCGTGCGTGGTTGCACTGTGCGTTATCACACACTGCATCATCACAGCGTGTTGTTGGTGGCCCCTGAGCTTCTCATAGCCTTTAGCATCCCTCTGTCTTGTGTTCCATTTATTTCCCTTCCTTTTCCGGCCCCTTCCGACATCATTCCTTCCTTATCTGTCCAGCCCTGTTATCGCTGGCATGATTGCTTATGTAACTCGGGCATTCGGTGATCGGGCTAGCATGCCCACGTTTGCTTATAGTCGTAGTTAGGTGGCGAAGGGGTTCCTTAGAGTTTTCTCTTTGGATCCCCCTTCGCCAGGTATGTCTATGTCCTGTATATAGTTCTCTATCTCACTTTGGATCCCCCTTCGCCAGTTCGCCGCTTGAGTGTAGAGCGTCTGCCCAGGTTGCCCTTATAGTAGAAAACTCTCTCTAGAGCACTGGTTGCAAAATCGCCCGACTTCGAATCGAACACCCTTCGAAAGCAGTGATTTTAGCAATCCTTTCTCATACCTTGACACCCTCTAACACTTACCATGCACGGCTTGCCATCTGCTGCTGAAGTTTTGGACCACTTGGCGGCGATAGAGCAAGAGTTGATGAGGGAGAGGCAGGAAAAACAAGATCTGGAGACAAGGTTGAACACCCTGCAGGCTACGACCACTGGGCTCATGGCTGGACTCCCTGGTCGTGTTCGCGCCTCCTCAAAGTGAACAGCTGAGCCAGCAAAGCCCTCCGAATATGATGGGGATCATGCGAATGGTCGCAACTTCATCCAGTCGTGCAGCCTCTACCTGGGTGTGTGTGCGAGCGACTTCCCAGACGAGCAGTCGCAGATCCTTTGGGCGATGTCCTTCATGAAAACAGGCAGGGCTGCGACTTTTGCCACTCGCGCATTCACTCACGAAGCAAAGCGTGGCGTGCCGCTCTATGCGACCTGGAAGGATTTTGCTGAAGCATTTCGCCAGCAGTTCTACCCCCTACATGAGGCCACCGATGCAATGAACCAACTGGAATCGCGCCAGTACCACCAGGGCAAGTGTTCAGTTGATGAATACATCAATGGGTTCGAAGAGCTGGTTGAGAAAGCCGAATACACAGATGGGCGATCAATTGTGATGAAGTTCCGCCGAGGTCTCGAACCTGCAATCCAAAGCCGCATTGCATTGATGTTGGATGGCAGGCCAAAGGACGACGACCCTTCTGCGTGGTATGGGGCGGCGAGGACAGTTGCACTCACGCGTGCAGCCAACGAAGCGTTCCAGGGACCTAGGGTGACAAACAGTGGCCCTCCCCCACCGCCAGTTTTTTGCAAGGCAGGTGAATCACACACCAGGTTCACCAGTCAGCTCTCCTCGAGGCCAGCGATAATGCCAGTGCCCACGCCCCTTCCAAATGCCTCTGGGCCTGCTCCGATGGACGTGGATGCTGCGAAGAAGCGGTTCCCACAGCCACTCACCTGTCGGCGCTGCGGAAAGGTCGGACACTTTGCGCGAGAATGCCCGCAGGCCTACAACATCCGCTACATGACAGCTGATGAACGTGAGGAGCTGCTGGAGCACTGGATGGTTGCTGCAGATGTGTGAGATGTCGCTGAGGAAGAGGTAGAGAAGGATGATGTGGAGGATTTTGTGTCGTGCAGCGAGTGAGAGATGTGCCCTCGCTGCCCCTGTCCAATCGCTTTGCTGCTCTGTCAATAGCCCCAGATACTGAAGATACAATTCCTGTGTCAAAGACTGGGTCGCACACAGCAAGCGATAAAGACACATCAACCGCCAACATTCCAAAAGGTCCTTTACCACGATTGAAACGTTGGGAGCGAGCCCTTCCCAAGCACTTCGTGGTCGCATCCGTCCCCTCTCCGAATTCGCTGAACCTCAAGGTAGAGATCCAGACAACAGACACTGCTGAAGTCAAAGGGGTGACTGCACTCCTTGACAGTGGTGCGACTGGGTTGTTCATCGACAGCGAATTTGTCGCCACTGAGAAGTTAATCATGCGATCACTCACACGCCCTGCCCCTGTGTACAATGTTGATGGCACTCCCAATGAGGGTGGAGCAATTCGCAATGTTGTTGATGTCATCCTGCGATTCCGTGACCACTCTGAACGTGCTGTCTTTGCCGTTACAAACCTTGGGAAGCACAAGATGATCCTTGGCTATCCATGGCTCCGGGAGCACAACCCGGAGGTTAACTGGTGAACGCAGGAGGTGACACTGAATAGATGCCCTGTGCAGTGCCACACCTGCAGAGCGACATTGCGGGAAGAGCGGAGAGAGGAGGCGAGGATATGTGCATGCCGCATAGGCCCCCTGCCCCAGATGGTGGAAGAGGAAGAGGGCGACACAGAAGGAGATGAGCCAGGTGATGTTGAGCCCCTTCTGGAGCCAGGCGACCACCTGTTTGCGACTGTGTCCACGCCTAATGTACCTGTACCCATTATCACAGCCGCCACAACCACTTCACAGCAGCTTGCTGAGAAGGCCCTTCGCAGTGTACCCCCAGCGGAAAAGGAACTCATCCCTCCTTACCTCCGTGACTTCGAGGATGTCTTTGCTAAAGAGTCCTTTGATTCACTTCCTGAACGCAGGACATGGGACCATGCAATTGAGCTTGAGCCAGGAGCCAAGCCATCTGCGTGCAAGGTTTACCCACTTGCCCCCAGTGAACAGTCGCAGCTGGATGAATTCCTGCAGGAGAACCTGCGCACTGGCCGCGTTCGGCCCTCAAAATCACCTATGGCCAGCCCAGTGTTCTTCATCAAGAAGAAGGATGGATCGCTGCGCCTGGTCCAGGATTATCGCGTGCTCAATGCCATGACAGTGAAGAACCGCTACCCCCTTCCCATCATTTCTGAGCTCATTGCGCAGCTTCGTGGAGCGAAATACTTCACCAAGCTAGATGTGCGATGGGGCTTTAATAATGCGCAAATAAAGGATGGCGATGAGTGGAAGGCTGCATTCTGCACTAATCGCGGCCTCTTTGAACCCCTCGTCATGTTCTTTGGACTCACAAACAGCCCTGCGACATTCCAGACCATGATGAATGACATCTTCCAAGACCTCATCATGGAAGGGCATGTGTGTGTGTACCTGGATGACATCCTGATCTTCACCGACACCCTTGAGGAGCATCGCCGACTTCTGCGAATAGTCCTTGAGCGCCTACGGCAGCACAAGCTCTACCTTCGCCCTGAGAAATGCGAATTTGAGCGAACAAAGATTGAGTACCTTGGGCTCATTGTGTCACATGGCAAGGTGGAGATGGACCCCATCAAGGTCACAGGTGTCATGGACTGGCCAACCCCAGCAAATCGCAAGGAGGTGCAGGACCCCCTGGGATTTGCCAACTTTTATCGCCGGTGTGTCGAGGGCTTCTCACATCATGCGCGACCCCTGTTCGAGCTCACCAAGAAGGATGTACAATGGTCATGGGGTGATCGCGAACAGCAGGCATTTGATGGGCTGAAGCTGCGATTCACATCAACGCCGATCCTGCACTTTGCAGATGACAATCAACCATACCGGGTGGAGGCTGACAGTTCAGATGTCGCCACTGGTGCAGTCCTGTCCCAACGATCTCCAGATGACGACAAATGGCATCCCATTGCATTTTACTCAAAGAGTCTTACTCCTGTGGAGCGAAATTATGAGATTCATGACAAGGAGATGCTGGCTATTATTCACGCCTTAGAGGAATGGCGACATTTCCTTGAAGGCACTAAGCATCGCATTGAGATCTGGACAGACCACAAGAACCTGGAATATTTTCGCACTGCAAAGAAGCTTAATCGCAGGCAGGCTAGATGGTCTCTCTACTTGTCGCGTTTCGATTTCGAGCTTCACCATCGGCCTGGTGTCACGATGGGCAAGTCAGATGCACTGTCGCGGCGCTCAGACCATGGGTCAGGATCAGGTGACAACAGCGATTTGACACTCCTACGCCCAGAGCTGTTCATTGTTCACGCCCTGGAGGGGCTCACCCTGGTGGGGGAAGAACGTGGGATTGTTCGCGATGTGAAGAAGGCATTTGGGGATGGGTCATCACTGGAGGACGAGGTCGCAGGGGCGGTAAAGAAGCTGCGAGAGTCTGGTGGGAAATCGCTGGTGTCTGCAGAGTGGGCTGAGATGGATGGGCTGCTCACGTTCCGAGGTAAAGTTTACATTCCAGATGTCCAGGACCTCAGGCGACGAATTGTCGCCCAGCACCATGATTCGCAGGTCGCTGGTCATCCTGGGTGATGGAAGACCCTTGAACTTGTCTCACAAAATTACTGGTGGCCCCACATGTCGCGGTATATTGGCGAGTACTCCAAGACGTGCGATTTATGCCTGCGAACAAAGGCACGAAGGCAGCCACCCCTCGGTGAACTCCATCCACTCCCTGTCCCTGAAGCTCGCTGGGACATGATCAGTGTTGACTTCATTGTGGAACTGCCTGACGCACATGGCTACGATGCTGTGATGAATGTAGTGGACTCGGTCTCCAAGCGGGCACACTTCATCCCCACCAACACCACGATCACTGCAGCCGGAGCAGCGCGACTTTTCCTACACCATGTCTGGAAGCTGCATGGCCTCCCGCAAACAGTGGTGTCAGATCGTGGGGTCCAGTTTGTACGCGAATTCACTCGCGAGCTTTATCGCCTGCTGGGAATTCGCATCGCAGCCTCCACAGCATACCACCCGCAGACTGATGGGCAGACAGAGCGACTCAATCAAGAGCTAGAGCAGTACCTTCGACTCTTTGTCAATGAGCGACAGGACGACTGGGATGACCTCTTGCCCATGGCCAAGTTCCAGTACAACAACCATGTGCATGCTTCCACTCATCAATCGCCCTTCATGCTGGACACTGGGCGGCACCCACGAATGGGCTTCGAACCACATCAACCCCCATCGAACCTTGAGTCTGTCAATGAATTCAAGGAACGCATGGAGGAGTCACTGTCAGAAGCGAAGTCAGCACTGGCAAAGTCGAAGGAGGACATGGCGATATACTATAATCGCCGACGTGAACCAGCACCTACATTTTCTCCGGGTGACAAGGTTTACCTCGATGCAAGCGATATACACACCACCCGTCCTTCAAAAAAGCTAGCTCATCAGCGACTTGGCCCCTATGTTGTTGAATGCCAAGTTGGGTCACAAGCCTACCGTCTCTGCCTCCCAAGCTCTCTAAGTTGCCTCCACCCTGTTTTCCCCGTCATTAAGCTCACTCCTGCTCCATCCGATCCAATCTTGGGTCGGCGACCATCCCCACCACCTCCACCCATCCTTAGAGAGGGTGATGAACACTTTGAGGTTGAACAGGTGTTAGACAGTCGCATGCGAGCAAATCGCCTCCAGTTCCTCATCAAGTGGAAGGGGTATGGCTATGAAGAGAATTCTTGGGAATATGAGGGCGATGTCCAAGCTCCTGACCTGATTGCCGACTTCTACCGTTCTCATCCAGGTGCCCCTCGTCGCATTCGCTCCTTGGAGGCTGTCACGTTTCAGAATCGCATCCCTGTTCCACCAGTGGGACTTCATGCGTCGGGTCGCCGCATTCTAGAGGGGGGGTGATGTCAGGGGAACACCAATCACGCACTGTGCATGATCGCACTGTGTACAATCGCACTGTGCATGGTCACACCGTGCGTGGTCGCACTGTGCGTTATCACACACTGCATCATCGCAGCGTGTTGTTGGTGGCCCCTGAGCTTCTCATAGCCTTTAGCATCCCTCTGTCTTGTGTTCCATTTATTTCCCTTCCTGTTCCGGCCCCTTCCGACATCATTCCTTCCTTATCTGTCCAGCCCTGTTATCGCTGGCATGATTGCTTATGTAACTCGGGCATTCAGTGATCGGGCTAGCATGCCCGCGTTTGCTTATAGTCGTAGTTAGGTGGCGAAGGGGTTCCTTAGAGTTTTCTCTTTGGATCCCCCTTCGCCAGGTATGTCTATGTCCTGTATATAGTTCTCTATCTCACTTTGGATCCCCTTTCGCCAGTTCGCCGCTTGAGTGTAGAGCGTCTGCCCAGGTTGCCCTTATAGGAACATACATGTGAATGCGGGCCACTTATACTGAAGACATATAAGGTATCAGTGAATGTGAGAGAGACCATGATGTGTCAGAACAATACAGGAGGTATGGAGCTAAGAGCTAAGATACATAATAGACAAGACACACATACAATAGAAATGACTGCTGATATGAACATGGAACAATGGAGAGGTGAACTAGTGAAGACCAAATCGGGATAACACACCTTGGGATGCATCCTATCCCACTCCAATTCTCAGCCCAAGGGCTTGATCCTGCATGAAAGGTGAGCAGGGTGTGGCATGAATGCTTCCCAACCGTACAGACACCCATGTTGGCCCAGGACCAACAGATGATGGGGATAGTGATGTAGTGGTTATGCGCAGTAGCTAGATACCAAAAGCTCAGCAAACAAGGCAGTTCACTCAGGTTATATTAGTACTGTACCTAGATACCAAAAGCTGTAATGTAGTAAGTACTTTTGTATCTAGACGTGGATAAACTGGAGTACGCACCTCAGCGAACAAGCAGTTCACTGAGGTGCCGCTAACTATGACATTGTATTATATACAGCCTCGGGCATATGCCCGAGGCTGCTGATATGGAACAACCCTCTGCCCAACCTCCTCCCGACCCTGCGTTCTAGCTTATCCCTGATAACCTCAACACTCCCCCTTAAGCAGAATGCATCCCTACCAGCGCATTCAGGTGCTGTACCTTGTGCCGCAGTAGGGGCTTTGTGAACATGTCCACCGCCATATCATCCGTGGGGACGTAGTCGACCTGGATGAGTCTCCTGCAGACGGCATCCTATATGAAATGGTAGTGGATGTCAATATGTTTGGTACGGGGATGATACGCATTGCTCTTCCTGATGGAGATGGCAGAAACATTGTCTAAGTGAATAGTGACAGGTTCTTTGAGTGGTCACGCTATTTCTGCAATAAAAGTTCAAATCCAAAGAGCCTCCTTTGCAGTGTGCGTCGCTGCGATGTACTCGGCTTCCGTTGTCGACAGTGCAATGATGGGCTGCTTCTTCGAGCTCCAGGAGACCACTCCTCCATTGATCGTGAACACGTATCCCAAAATAGAATGTCTGTGTTCCTGTGAGGCCCAATCCGCATCTGAGAACGCCTCTAGGCCCTGTCCCGTCCCTCCAATAATGAGACATGTTTCCTTCGTTCCCTTCAGGTAACGAAAGACTCTTTTTACCGCTTCCCAATGTGCCCTCCTGTGAGGGCAACACTGATGATGAAGCCACAACCAAAAGATACTCAAGGAGATAAGAGCCGATACTAGGACAATGACCAACTGTGTAGTGGGTATCCTCAGTTTATAGCTCTACCAACGATAGATACATGGGGACTTGCCTGTGTAGTGGGTATCCTCAGAGATCAAGCTGAGGAAACGCCACCACACTGGCTACAGTCTTATAGCGCTGGCAAGGCTTACATAATAGGGGAGATGGAAACTTGTGGAAACTTGTAGAAGGTTGTGGAAACTCGTGGAAGATGATAGAAACTTGTAGAAGGTCATGGAAATTGATGGAAACTGACGGAAGGTTACGGAAACTGACGGAAGGTTACAGAAACTGACGGAAGGTTACGGAAACTGATGGAAGGTTATGGAAACTCATGGAAGGAAACGGAAACTTGTGGAAGGAAACGCGTGAACCCTGACACCTCCCCGGATTCTGCATGAATTGTGCGAGGAAAGAGATGGTGAACGATATGTCTGGGCGCATGCCCAGCGCCGTGTACCTCAGGGAGCCAATGGCCTCCCTGTAGGGGACATTATGCATATCGTCGTATTGCCGAGGTGTGGATGGAGATTGCACTATGGACAGTTTGTGGTGGGGATCGAGCGGTGTGGTCAGGGGATTGGCATCCTGTAGGCTGAACTGCTTGAGGATTCTCTCAATGTAAGCTCACTGTGAGAGGGAAAGCGTGCGTAGCTTACAGTCCCATTTGACTTCTATCCCTAGTAACCAATGTAAATCCCCCATATCTTTGATCTTGAGGATGGTGCGCAGCTCGTCCTTGAATTTCTGGATTGCGGCCTTCGAGTTGCCGGCCATAGTGAGGTCGTCGACATCAACAGCGACGATGAGCGCGTCCTGGTCGGTGTATCTGTGGAACACAGCGTGTTCCACCTCGCACCACGTGAAACCGAACCTGTACATAATTCCACATAACATGTCGTACCATTCCCTCCCCGACTGTTTTAACCCGTAGATCGCGTGGTTAAGACGGCAGACGTAGTGCTCTCTTCCGGGGGCTTCATAGCCCTTGGGCTGACGCATGTAAACCGTCTCTGTGATAGGCGCTTTGAGGTATGCGCCGTCGATGTCGGTTTGTTCCAGCTCCCAGTCGTTCCTGACTGCTATGGCGGCTATGATGCGGATGGCGGACAGTTTGGCGGTGGGTGAGAATGTCTCATTGTAATCAATCCCTTCAGTTTGGGAGAACCCCTGCTCGACGAGTCTGGTCTTGTGTGCCACAACCTGACCGCTCACGTCGCGCTTGTAGTGGAAAACCAGTCTACTCCCCACGATGCTCGCGCCGTTGGGCGGTTCCACCAGGTCCCATGTGCCTAGGTCCACGTGCTGGCGCAGCTCGCGTTTGATCAACGCGTCCCACAGCAGCCAGTCGTCGCGGGAACGCACGTCAGCAACGCTGACCGGGTCGTCTCCCGCCTCGCGTGCCGCCGCTGCCATCGAGTACTCGAGGGGGCGACACGTCTCCCCCTCGGTCTCATAGTCACAAATGATGGCGGGAGCAAGGGGAAATGATGTGAATGGCGACAGAACTCAGTAAACCCATTGAATGGCGAACAAAGTTGGAGTGACAATCAAAATCTTCTTTGTGCATCTACATATTATTACAGATTGATCGCATTTTTGGATCTATTTACCTGCCGTCGATGAACTCAGAGTACCCCCGAACACCCGCAGTAGCTCAGCTATTTGCGCATATTCAGACTACAAATACTAACCCGCAAAACACTGTGATCTAGAGACACCTCGTCATTTATTGTCGTACAAACAGCCATTGTATTGAGAACTGGAGTTAATAACGGTAACATTTCGATAGCTTAGATCGACAAGGGTGACACAAGAAGGGATACACGATGCCGCACGTCACATACACCTTGGAAATAAAATAATTTTAAGCCGGAACCATTGACGGCTTCTTCACAGCAGTCTTAACAGGCGCCTCGTTCTCCTTGTCGCTTTCTGCCACAAAACTAGCATTTGAGGACATGACAGATGACGATCTTCGGTGGGACAAAGGCAGCGAGGAACGTGGCTTGCTCGACGACGTCGACCGCACCAGGCTAGAAGTCGAGGCCGAAAGCGGGGTCCCACGAGATGCGGGTGGTGGCCCCGTCCCCACGCGCGAAGGTTTGAAGGCAGACGTACTAACTTTAGTACCGGTGCGGGCACTCAGTGCTTTTTTTAGAGGAGTCTCAGCCGTATTGGGCTTCGTGATTGCAGTGACGGCGCCAGGTCGCGGTCGCGGCGCACTGGGCGTTGTGAATGCGACAGACTGGCGACGCGAGGCCAGGTCGGGAAGACCTACCCGTACGGGCGCAGGTGTCGAACCCCCCGTGCCCTTCACGCCTAGCTTGCGTTTGAGCTAATATAATACAAATGTCAAGTAATGGCGTGACACGAAAAACAAGGCTCTTACGAGTTCCAGCTCCTGTTGCTTCGAGTCTAACGCAATATTGAGGCCCTCCTTGTCCTCTTTATCTTGTGCCCTCGCCTTATTGAGCTGGAGAAGCTTAACTTCTTTGTCTGCACTTTCTTGTTGCAAGTCGTGCACCTGCCTCTTCAACCTGCCGATTTCGTCGGTGAGAGTAGCCACGCGCTCCTTGACCGAGCCCAAGGCCACGTCATCTTCTGCCTTACTCTTGACAGCAGCTTCCATCTCTATCCTTGCTGCTTTCTCCCGTTGTGCAATCTCGTCGAGGTGTCGACCCTGCTCATCGGTAGATCGACTGTGTTCTCGCTTCATCTTGCTCATTTGCGCCCTCAGGTGCTCCGCCTCTTGCTCGCGATCCACAATACGGGATTGTGCCTCTTCGAGATCTGTGTCACGTTTACGGAGTAGCTCCTCGAGGCGGGACACGTTCTCCAATGCATAGCCAAGTTCTTGCTCGAGTTCATCGAGTTTTGAACTGTGTTCTTGGAGAGCTTGAGTGAGCTGTTCTGCATTTTCGCGCTCGAAGTTTACATCTTCAACAAGCTACACGTGGTCGTTGGTGTCAGTACTAATCCTAATCAGTGCAAAAGGTTAAAGGCACGCACACGGTCCCGCTCTTGTTCTATCTCGTCTTTCGCAGCCCAAGCAGCATTTAGTTCTTCTTCTATCTCGGCCTGCTTAGCGTCCCTTTCTTTCCACTGGCTACCCAGCTCCTCCACTTCGGTATGCAAGGCCTGATTACTCTTAACAAGTCCCTCTTTCTCATCCTCCAATCGCGTGATTTTTTCACTTGCCTTCTCGGTGTGTTCCCACTGCGCTTCCACTTCGAGCTTCAACGCTCTCACCTCTTCCTCCCGCTCATTAAGTTCTCGTCGCAAAAGCTCCAAGTCCGCATTCTGTGTCTCCTGACTGGAAATGCGTGCCTCCAGGCGCGTCCTGAAGTCAGCCTTTTCTTCAAGCCACCGAGACTCCGCCAGACTATACTTCTCGCGTTCATCATCTATTACCTGCTGTTTCTCAGCGACCTCCGCTTGAAGCGAGTCGATGGTCTGCTGCGCCTGTGATTGCAGTAGGTTCGCTTCCTCGACCTTGTCTTCAAGTTTCTGGATTTCGTTCGTCTTGCTCTCCACGAGCGCATTGAGCTCCCTCTCTCTTCCCTCAAGCCTCTGCCTTTCGTCTCCAAACTTATCCACCTCACTCGTCAACAAGTCACGCTCCCGGCGCAGCTTTGCTTCCTTTTCTGCGGCCTTCTCAAGCTCCCCTTTCAATTGCCCAATGTTGCCGTGCAGCACCACCAATGCCCCTTCACTCGCTTCATCCATAACGCTTCGCTCAAAGCTCTCCTCACGACTCCGCTCGATTTCATCTTCCAAGCCGCGACAAATCATTTCAAGCTCGTTGAGTTTGTGTCTCAAGCCACGCATTGCAGTCTGTCGACGTTGAACTTCCTTCCGATATTTCTCGGCGCCTGCCTCGGCGTTTTGGAGTTGCGTGGACAGCAACGAGACCAGCTCATCTCGCGCTGTGAGGTCTACCTCATATTGAGAGGCGAGCTGATGCTGGAGTGAGAGTTGCTCGCGCAATGATGCAACCAGTTCTTCTTGAGAGTGTACCACGAGCCCCTCAGAAAAGATTCCAGACGGCGTGCTAATCATTTGTTTCGGTATGAGAAGGGGCCCCTTGGCTTCCAATGACACGCCAGAATCTCCATTCTCTGGAGTGTAAAAAGCAGTGCCATTGGCGGCCTTGGCTTGTGATGCATTAGGTGTAAAAAATGCAGTTGCTGAGGTGCGCTCGTTCGTTGTATCGGAGAATGAATGAAACAAAGTTGGGCCTTCCACAGGACCTGAAGCCATGGTGGAGTAAAATACTGTCCCTTCGGGAGAAATTATTGTGCGAGGGAGAAGTGCGGGCCTGTCGTGATTGGGCGTCGAAGTGGAGGAGGGCGAGCAGATATAATGGCTATTTCTAATCGTCTTGAGGCTTGTGTCACCAGTGATAGTGGGTATCCTCTCCTTGTCATCAGGTTCATTCTCATCCTCGACTTCTTCTATCGCATCGTCACATAAACTTCCTTCACTTGAGACAGGGATCTCGGCCAGTTCATGTTCCTGTGAGACGTCAAAGATATTAGACCTGTCTTCAGGTGGCATGGGAATGGTCAAAGAGGATAGCGACTGTGAATTAGAGACGGACAAAGAGCCCGAATCCAAATGCGAATGCGAAGAGCGTGACGAGCCAGTGGATGAGTTTCTACTTCGGGACGGGTGTCGTGGTTGGAAAGGGAGGGGCTTCCGGGACTTGGCAAACAAATCGTGACGAGGTGGGGAAAACATGTCCACTACTTTGTCGGACGGTCCTGTCGGCAGGGAAGGGCGCTTAGGCGAAGCACCACCTGTCTGCAATGTACTGCACTCGGGGCTGACTTGTTTCAGTTTCTCAAGGAATGCCTTGGATTCCATGCTGGGTATGGCCTCTTGACTAATTTCAAGCTCGGACACATCGGGGCTTACGACACGGTACGCATCACGGGAAAAGAAACGTACACTCTGGCCAGTTCCAGGCGTATTCCCGTCTCGAAGAATGGAGCGAGCAGGCTGCACTTCCGACTGCGGGTGTGCTACAGTTGGAGTGTGCGGTAGGGAAGGAAGCGGTGCAGACTGCGGTCCAGGACCTGTAGTGGATGACTGAGCTGCTGCAGTTGTGGTTTAGTAACAGGAATGAGGCTAGACAAGAGCAACCCATACTGAATGTATCCACTTGTAGGCTCGCTCTAACCTTCTTTGGGACAAGGTTCCCCGTGGATGTCCATACTGAAGATGCAGGTGGCAAGACATTCTCTTGAGACTCCTGGGCGATAGGCGTCGAAGTAAATTTGGCTTTCAATGAACGTTTGAACATGCTTCGTCTGGATCCCTTGGACGGCGATACAGGTGGACTGGGAGATGCAAGAGTGATAGCAGAGCAGGAATGAAAGTGGGATAGGTTAGGGTGTTGCTCGTAAACGTGGGACATTACTGAGGAGTTAGCCGTTACAGATGCGCTAGTATCGTTGTCGTTATGTGGGTTCTGCTCGTCGCGGTCGTCATGTTCGTTTTCTACACTACGCTTGACCAGGTGGGTTAGTTTGTTCCACATAGTCGTCGTGCCTGATGCAAGCCTGATCAAAGAGCGCGTCGAACAAACCTCGCGGTCACGTGATCGCTTGGATTCAGTTTGGTAATACGATATGCATAAGACAAACTCCCTGGACCTAGTCCCAAATGGAATTCAACGCGCGCGACTTCAACTTCATAACGTAATTAGCTTTACAAGTATACGCCAAATGGAACTGTCCACCCAGTGCCACCCACCAACACAAATTTACACCCATCATAGATCAAGCACGTTTAAATAGAACACCGTTGTCTAGTTCGCTATTCCCAGCCTTCTCCACCATAGGATCCATGAGTGCAGCTCTACATGACAGTGGAAAAGTTGATGGTCCAGTAAATCTGACGCATGGCAATAAGTCTGTGTCCCTCTTTCACAGATGCCGGCTAGCCCTTGGTTTTCGAACGAACTACGATTTTATCCTCTGTTCGTGTGCTTGGTCTTCTGAGCAGCCTTTCCGCTGATTCTCGCACCGTTTTTCCAGGGATAATCATTTCGAGTTTTATGGTGTTTTTCAGTGCCATACGAGCACCATACCTCCATCCGCCCACATTCGAGGCGAGGTCATCTCCCGGGGAATGGTATTGGCTACGGCAGGACCCGTATCACAGTACGTCCGATTACCATGCCGAATTATCCTGCTAAATTTACCTTAGCCGGTATTTTCCTTCACCTTTTTTCCGTCATACCAGCCGGCTTCCTATCTATCTTCCAATTTGTCCCAGTCATTCGGAATGTAAGCAATTGTGTTATGGTCCCAGATGCCGACGCACGAATTTAACTAAAGCGCTATAGAAAGCTGTCGTTGTGCACCATTACATTGGTTATGTTGTGATGTTTCTCCTCAGCCTCGGCAATATCGGCATCACGTTGACACTCCCTGTGTCCATGGGTGGGGGTGACCTCAGCCTATACGCTGCAATTGTGTTCTTGGTTATCGCGACAACCGGTGCCATGTACCTAGCATGGTACAACATCAAGCGCCAACAAATAGAGGAGCATCGTAAATGGATGTTGCGTGCTATGTTTTGGATGGGAATCATCGTCACAATGCGCGTAATTCTAGTCCTTATGATATTTGCAGTTCCGTATCGTGGAGGCTATGCCACGGTAAGCCACCAGATTATTTTGGTAATGTTTCACGAAACTCATCGATCCTTCTCAATATGAGCTTTGGACTTGCGACCAGGTAAGGTATGTAACGGCGAATGATACAGCCGTTTATGAAGAATTCCCCGCCTGCTTCCGGGACGAAAACACATATGTAGGTGTTCCTGCCGACATTCACAGCCGCCTTCACCTAGGAAGCCTCCTCCGGCTGACATTCGCTGCTGCGACCTGGGTCGCAATCGTCTTGCATACTTTTGGGGTGGAACTCTATGTATGTCGATATTCTAGCGCAGTTGGGTTTGTCTGTCTCTAATCAACCCTTTTATACAGATACATCTTACTCCAAAGGAAAACGAGCGGCTCCGAATGATTTCTTACCATAAACAGCGGGCTGCCCGCCTCTCTCCCCCTGGAAGTGCGGGCATAACGTCCGACCGTTGGGGCGACAGCCTCCCATGGGCCCCACCCAAGAAACCGAATGATTGAGGGCTATCAGCATGATTCGGACGTTGTGACATCGCTTCAAGAGCGAGAGCATTATGTTATTTATCGACGACTGGATGGCAAGGACTGATTGTAATTAATAGGCACAATTTCATACATCAGTTCACGGAGGATGCATACTTAGCCTCTGTCTTGCATGTGATGCAAATTTACCGAATTATTCCTTGCTGGCCCTGAGCCGCGCGTCAATTAGTCCGACACGGTCACACGGGAAACCGCGACGGAATCCAGGTTGACCACTTCCTTCAAACCTTCGACAAGTCATCTAGCTTTTCTTTTCTTTTATCCATAAAGTCATGGGCAAAGTTAAAGCAGTAGTTCTTGGCGCCGCAGGTTTGCTTTGTTTCATTTGCTGCAAGCCGCGTCTGGGCTGGCGTTGCTGCTGATGGACCACCATGGCAGGTGGTATTGGACAGCCTTTGTCTCTCTTGCTCAAAACCAACCCGCTCATAACCGAAGCATGTTCTTTCTTTCACCTTTCTAACGCCGAACTGAACTGGTATCAACACTTTTTCTCAGCTTGGTCTGTATGATATCGTCAACACGCCCGGTGTAGCTGCAGACCTGTCACACATCTCCACGCCATCTAAAGTAGTGGGATACTTGCCACCCGATGATGGCCTCAAGAAGACTCTCGCCGGAGCTGACCTTGTGGTTATTCCAGCAGGTGTTCCGAGGAAGCCAGGGGTGAGTTGGTTCTTTTGTAGAGTGCACGGGGTGTTAATTAGCCATGCTTGTGATTAGATGACTAGGTGAGATTGTGTCCAGCATTCCCAGACGCAAACGTTCATATTTGACGAACCCCAGGGACGATCTTTTCAAGGTGCTTCGTTTCCTTTCAACTCATGGTGACCCTCCATTAAAATTTTTGGCTTATAGATAAATGCTGGGATTGTTCGCGATCTGGCCACTGGAATCGCTACCACCTGCCCAAAGGCGTTTGTTCTTGTAATCTCGAATCCGGTGAACTCTACAGTGCCAATCGTTGCAGAGGTGTTCAAGAAGCATGGCGTATTTGATCCCAAGAGGTGAGTAGCCACGTTCTTGTTGGGCCCCATATACAGTTTGTGGGCCTAAGGTGGTGTTAATCGCACATATCCACAAAATTATTTCTTTCGCGTTTTGGCTAACCTGCAACGAATTAGGCTGTTCGGTGTCACCACCCTTGATGTTGTCCGCGCTTCCACCTTTGTATCAGAAGTCTTGAATGACGTGTGAGCCATCAATCTCGTGGCTATAATGATTCCACTGACATTTCATGAAGCTCTCTCGCGCCTAAAGTTACGGTGCCGGTTGTTGGAGGACACAGCGGTGTCACTGTAAGTGGACTCCTCGTGTTGTCGCATGCTTGCTAATGTATTTTGCACAGATCATTCCCCTTCTCTCTCAGGCTCAGCCACCTCTGCCGGCCAGTGTTGCACCCGGCCAATTGGAAGCCCTCACGAACCGCATCCAGTTCGGCGGTGACGAAGTTGTAAAGGCGAAGGATGGTGCCGGTTCTGCCACGCTTAGTATGGCTTACGCTGGTGCAGTTTTCGCCGAGTCGGTGGTCAAGGCCATCGGTGGTGCCAAAGGCATCGTGCTTCCCAGCTATGTGAACCTCGCTGCGGACAAGGAAGGAGGCTCTGTTGTTGCCAGCGAAATCGGAAAAGAGCTCGCCTACTTTTCCGCCAGAGTGGAACTTGGAGTGAGTGAAACCGTTCATTCTGTCGCGGG
Organism: Gautieria morchelliformis; assembly: GCA_015179125.1. Lineage (NCBI taxonomy): Eukaryota > Fungi > Basidiomycota > Agaricomycetes > Gomphales > Gomphaceae > Gautieria > Gautieria morchelliformis. The sequence goes on along the minus strand of WHVA01000485.1, from coordinate 60,818 downwards.
TAAAGCTAATGGAAAATCAATAGGCTGGCGGCGTTGAAAAGATTTATCCTCTTGGGAACTTGTCTCCCTATGAGCAAGGCCTCCTGAAAGCCGCCATCCCTGAACTCGAGGACAACATCGCTAAGGTGCGTCAGATTCAGTTCAGAAGTGCCTGGTCTAATGGGCGTTGGTTTGACTACCTCAGGGTGTAAATTTCATCACTGGCCCCAAATTGTAACTTATAGGACGTAGGTAGATCTTAGACATCGAAAACAAGTTGCCTCTTTTACAAACCATTCACGTGGTTATACTATGATCGATATGGGTGCACCGAAGTGGTTCAATTTCTTCAGACTGTTGGAAACCCTATAAAATTGGCGAAGGGATTTTATAGAACATAAATATGTCCTAGCAGCCTGGTATGCCTGATCTGGAACGATATCAATCAGGATCAATCATATGTGAGCCAGTCCGTATTGCAATATTTTACTACAGGTCATTTTTATTCCCACAAAAATTAGGGCAGTGTTAGCTTACACTTACATGGAAGAAAGAGAAAAGCTTATGAGTCTGCGGGCCGCAGGGTGCCGGGCAGCGTACCTCAACCACATGGGAACGATCAACCCATTATTACCGCGCGTAGCTAGCTGGATAAATCTACAAGCGCCTGGTTGGGGCCAATTGCGCAGCCTGCAGAAGGACATTTTGGAGATACTCACGCTATGACAATCGCTTCCTTTAGCGACTCGATGGCGCTACCTTCATTTATGGGGCTTGTCTCCTCATATTTCTACACCGATAGCCATGCCACGACCGTCAGCTGCAGTCCTGGCTTCGGTACCTACCGTTGATTTCAGTGCACCCCCAGAAGTATTCAACTTCTCCAAGGATATTGTCGACAAATGGGCGCAATTTCCGGACCTGAAGGCAATGATATGGACCAGTACAACAGACACATCGCAAACCGAACTGTCCTTCAAGCACTTTTCTGATTCTAGCCATCGGGTCGCAAAATGGATGTTTGAGCAGCTTGGGATGCGTAAGGGAGACAGGATCATAATCATGTTGCCACGTCTGCCCGAGTGGTGGGAGATCATTCTCGTAAGTTTGACATTCGTTTTCAAATATAACTGGACTCTGACATCTCGCCGTATACCAGGGGGCAATACGGCTCGGAGCTGTTATTATCCCTTGTACCACTCTTCTTACTCCAAAAGACCTTGACTATCGTCTCAGTGTTAGCCATGCCAATGTGTTCATCAGTGATGAGCCCGGGGTGGAGAAGTTCGCCAGACTCAACAATGTTGCGAATATAAGAACCAAGGTCTTTGTTCGCTCTGGAAAAGTCAGCTCCAGGTTGGATGGTTGGCACTCTTATCATCACGGCCTCGAGAACACGACACAAGTTGGCGATCGTTTTCAAGCAGATACTACGGCAAAGGATCCATGTCTTATATATTTTACCAGGTATAGAGGGTTTACAAACCAAGCGTATACCGTTTCTCAATAGTCCTGATTTCCCAGTGGAACTTCGGGCCTCCCTAAGATGGTTCTTCATAACCACATCTATCCGCTGGGTGTGTCTGTCTCCGCTCTGCTCTAGAGTGCAGTGTAGCTCACGTCTACCAGGGCATGTCGTAACTGGTCGGCATTGGTATAGGCTTTCTCCGGGTAAAATCCTTTGGAACCCTTCGGAGCTAGGGTGGGCAAAAGTTGCTTGGTCAACCTTTAGCTCCTGGTCCATGGGCGCCACCCTTTTCATCCAGGACGATCGCGGGGCCTTCAGCCCCGAGCGACTTATACAAAACTTGCACCTGTTTGAAATAACGACGCTGTGTGCACCTCCTACTGCATTTAGGCAATTGGTGTTGAAGGAATTCCTGGATTTATTAGAGAAACACAAACCTAAGGCATTGGAACATTGTGTTACAGCCGGGGAGGCATCGAACCCGTACGTTTTGAATGCGTGGAAGGCTGCCACCGGGTTGGATATCTGCGAGGGTTATGGACAGGTGAGAAAGACGATGTATGTCTGTTCTTAATCTCATTCTATTGATAGACCGAGACATTGTTTCTTTGCGGAAACGTTGGAAACTCACCCGTGCGACCGGGGTCGATGGGTAAACCGATGGCTCATGTGCCTCTCTACGTAGTTGATGATGGCGGAAAAGAGCTTCCTCCCGGCGTCGAAGGCAACATCGCTGTTCGAATTTCTCCGGGTATGCCGTGGATGTTTGACGGATATCTCAGAGACGACAACAGTACCTTTGTGCCTCAAGTGGTGGACCCGACCACTGGTCAGCGTTGGTATATGACAGGAGATCGCGCGAAACGGGACAAGGATGGTTATTTCTGGTTTGTGGGCCGGGCAGACGATGTCATCAGTACCGCTGGCTATCGGGTTGGCCCATTCGAAATCGAGTCCGCTCTCAAAGAGCACGAGGGTGTAGTTGAGTCAGGAGTAGTTGCCTCTCCCGATTCTGTCAGAGGAGAGATCGTCAAGGCTTTCATCGTGCTAACAGATGAGTATCGAAACAGGGACCCAGTCCAACTCGCCAAGGACATTGAGGACTTCGTTGCGCGCACTACAGCGCCATATAAGAAGCCGAGGGAGATCGAGTTCGTCGATTCATTGCCAAAGACAGTCAGCGGTAAGGTTCGTCACGTGGAACTCAGGGCTCGTGAGAGGCAGAAGAAGGCTAAACTCGTCGAGAAAATGGCAAAATTGTAATTCTGTTCAGGTTAGATGACAATGCTTGTATGCGATGGGGGTGGATGGAGTACACGATGCGCAATTGGAATATCTTACTACTGGCCTGAAGCATTAGGAAAACTCTAGTGTCCGTTACTCTTACAGTCGGCTCTCCACCATCATTTCTCTTCGTCTCCACTCCAGTCCCTCAGGTCCAAATGCGGCCGTTAGGGCTTCCTGCAGCGTTGACACAAAGACGAACTCCATATCGTTACGAACTTCACGGGCGACGTCATGCTCTACGTCTTTGCGGTTTCCAGATGGGAGAATAACCTTAGTGATCCGGGCCCTGTGCGCACCGAGCACCTATCATCGTGATCGTATAAGGGACCACATGTAACTGCGTGTAGTACACGACGTACCTTCTCCTTGATCCCGCCAACAGGCGTGATGCGTCCTCGAAGCGTCACTTCACCCGTCATGGCGATGTGCGTCGGAACGGTTGCGCCGGTGAGTAAAGACACCAATGCACAAACCTGATGGTAGCGGATAGACGTTGAGCTACGCATGAACTGAGACTGAACAGCAGCGCGCACCATAGTTATTCCAGCGCTAGGACCATCTTTCTTCTGGGCGCCTGAAGGAAGATGAACGTGGATGTCGATAGGGTCGGGCACTTTGAGCGGATCTTGCGATGGAAGACTGGTAACACATAGAGCATAAGCGTGCGTTTTCACCCAGCTCAACGCAATCTCTCCGCTCTCCCGAATAACCTTAGCGGCATGTTTGTCAGTATCTCAGTCCATGGCCTGAACGAAAAGAAAGGTTTACCTCTCCCAGTGAACCAGTCAACTTCAACTGACCCGTGCCTGGGGTCGCAATGGTTTCCACGGGTAAGATACCGCCTTCGCCCTGCCCCATGACAACCAGCCCATAGACGATACCTCGTCGCTCCTCGCGGTTCCTCTCTTCGTCATCCCAGCGTGCTATACCCAGCATGTGTTCCAAGTCCTCTGGACGAACTTCTGGACGATACTCGCTCTCGGTCTGTTCGTCTGCATGGTCAGCCCACTCGACGGCCTTGGCACGTACGACGGCGCCGATAGCGCGTTCGAGTGACCGCACACCCGCCTCGCGTGTGTAGCGCGTTGCGACCTGCAGGAGCGCGGGCTCCGTGAGGTCAAGACGATCAGAGTCGAGCCCGTTTGCACTAAGCTGCTTTGGGAGCAGAAATCTTCGGGCAATGTGCATCTTCTCATCGTATGTGTAACCTGCCAAAGCCAGTCAGGATGTGTCGAAAGTAAAAGAAAAATTTTCATACCAGAGAGATGAATGATTTCGCAACGATCAAGTAGCGGTGCGGAGATGGTTTCAAGGGAGTTGGAAGTACAGATGAATAAGACCTGGCTAAGATCTACAGGAACATTGATGTAGTGATCCTATAAACTCGGTTCAGTCCTAGTCGGGATTGATAACCCCAATTACTCACGTTGAAAGAATGGTTTCTATGTGAAAATAAACCAAGATTGTCAGAGCGTTCAATATTTCTGAAAAAAACGATACTCACTGCTCTGGATCCAACACTTCGAGTAAGGCCGCTGATGGATCACCATGGAAGTTGCTTTGACCGATCTTATCGATCTCGTCAAGCAGAAGGACCAGATCGCTTCTCCCAGCTCTCCTAAGAGCTTGGACAATTAGCCCAGGGCCGCTTGCGACATATGTCCGTCGATGACCTCTGATCTCCGCCTCGTCGCGCACACCACCAAGTGAGATGCGCTGGAATGGCCGGTTCAACGCACGAGCAACGCTCTGCCCCAACGATGTCTTTCCAACGCCTGGTGGGCCAACGAACCTGGAGCAGACTTAAAACGAGTATTATGATAAGAAATATTAACGAGACGTACAGCAGAATCGGGCCCTTGTTCACTATTCGCTTTTGACGTTTGGGCGATTTGAGAATGACGGGTGCAACAGGTACGTCGGCGTCGCCTTTCTTAACCAGAGCCATTGAAGTCGCTTTAGCCTCTTCCTCGTCGTGTTGGGCCTGCAATGCAGCAGCCATAGCTTTCAACCTGCGCGAAAAAGTATGAGCGAAGCATCAAGGCGTTTTATCGTGCAAACCTTACCGAACCACCGCTAAGTACTCGATTAGACGACGCTTTACTTTCTCGAGGCCAAAGTGGTCGCTGTCGAGCTGAGCGCGGGCATTGCGGAGGAATGCGCGATCCTTGAGCTTTTCAACGGAAGTCGAGCTCGTGGATTGCGACCAGGGCACTTCGGTGAGCCATTCAAGCTACAAAACCGTCAGAGTCAAAAGATATATGTACAGCCACAAAACCTACATAGTTGCGGATAACACCATGCTCGACACTCCCTTGTGGGATACGTTTCAACCGCCTCCATTCCCTAACGCCCGTCTTGCGCTCTTCGCTGCCAACGTCCATGGCTTCAATTTTCCGTCGGATATCTGCCATATCCTCCGCTTCGTGAGCTTCATCGTCATCCAGCTCGCTGGGGCGGTCGTCGCCTGTGGATCCTCCGATGCGCTTCGAGCTGGGTCCGCGATGGAGATTACTCAATTCTCGTTGAATGGCGGCAAGTTGCTGGCGGAGGAAATATTCCTTCTGCTGCTTGCTCATATTTTCATGCACGGCAGCGGTGATCTTCGAAGATACTTCGGAAATCGAGGCTTGCTTGGTGAAAATGGCGGCGGCTTTCTGAAGCCGACTAGAAGGGTCCACGGCCGAAAGAAGGTCTGTGGCTCATTGTGAGGGCGCGACACGCATACCAGGGGATAAAAGACGCACCAAGCTTGTCTGCAAACTCTCCGTTGATGAGACTGACGAGGGTGTCGGCTAGAACATGGGCTCTATCGTCGGCGACATCTTCCAAGGTATCCCGGAGCCTCCGAAGTGCGTCCCTCTTGCCTACACCTTGGCCTGGTCCCGAGTCCTTCGACATCCTGTCTAAAAGCCGCACACCGGAAACTTTGAACGCCTCTACATGCTCTGGTGCAGGCACTCCCTTGACGGTCGGGTAAACGACCGGATGGAAAGTGAAGTCTACAGCATCGAGCGACTCGAGGCTCGGCAGGGGTGGCTCGAGACGGATCCGGGCAACACCTTGCAATGTGAGAAGATACGGCTGGGCCGGCTGCAGAGCCGACGGTCTGACGAGTCGGATGACCTGCGCGGCACACCCCCACTCGTTAAGAACGGTGGCACCGCCTGCTGCATCCTGTATGACGCCAGACTTGTCTGCTGGCGGATGGAGGATAGGCACGGCTGCGATGAGAGGCTGGCCGGGGGAGTCCTGGATGAGGGATATGAGAGCCCTGCCCGAGTCCTTCGATATGGGAACCGTGATTCTCGAGGCTGGAAATAGGACGAGTGGGTGAGCGAGCGGAAAAAGGGGGAGGGAGGGGGGGGTGCCGTGAGCCGCCATTGCCATCTTTAAACAGCCACCGAGTCGCCTTTATACCTCGCAGAGTAATCTTTCACTTGTTTAGATTTTCGGAAATGAGAGGCAAGCGTCTGTTTCATCCGCCTTATTGTAGTCACGTGTTCGATCATGTAATCGTCGCTAGGACGCTTTAGGCCTCACTGCCGTTTTGTTCCCCGTAAACGAACAACGGAACTCCCAGTAAATTCACGCGACTACTCTTTATCTAGGCAGGTGGTTCGATCTCTAGGTCATCGTCGCTGTCGTCCACGAGGTTGGCCTCACGCTTGCTCAGCACTTCCCCCCGCCCGTCCTCACCCTCGAACTGTAATACATTAACGTGATCAGGTACGGACACGCCTGAGCGGATTCGTTTCCCTGGGCGCGGTCGCAGGGTTATATCGCCACGCTCCTTCTGCAACGAGGCAAGTATGTCCAACTGCACCAGACAGACAGTAAGTAGCCGCGTGACAACCGTGGGTGACTTGGTAGGAGCAAAAAAAAACAACAACGCACCTTCCGCTGGACATCTCCCTCGGTGCTCTCTCGGCCAACTTTTACCACGGGGTCAAAGCCCAGCCTCTTGATTGTTTCGGCAGAATACGCGATCTTTGTGCTGTCCTTCCCCTTCTTTTTCATCGCATCTTTATCACCCTTCAGTGTTTTCATCACCTCCCTCGCCTTCCTCACTGCCCCGGCTGCGGCGTTGCGATTTCCGTCACCGCCTCCATCCCGCCCAAGAAGGCGATGCAGCATTTCATCTGTTTTCTTCTCATCTCTCCGTCGCTTGGCTTTTTCCTCTCGCCCCCGTCCAATTTTCTCGCTGACGTATTCGGGCCCTGACGCCGAAATCACGTGACCGGGAATGACATACGTCGAACCTTCAGCGCTCGATGCCGTATCCGCAGAAGGCAAAAGTCCCCATTTTTTGTCAGGATCAAACGCGGGTTTCCGGCCATGAGGTGTTGTGGTCATTCCTGACGTCCTGGGGCATGTCAGTCCCGCCAAGCTCCTTATCCTCAAAACCTGCTGCCGACATACCCCATACTGAATTCCGCTCTGCCAGCCCTCTTCCTCTGCACGGCATGCTCGACGTGATACTCACAACAATCGGACACACGCTTGTCGCACCAGCTGCCACAAATCTTGCCGTCGCGTTTGGTTGCCCCGCACATTCCCAGGTCGCGCGAATGGCCGATTATCGCGATGGATTGCGCCGAGGTTGGGGTGATGGCAAGGATATTGTTGATCGGGTGTGGTGTTGTAGTATTGCGCTAAAGGAAGGATAGGCCTCAAACCGGCTATCGAGTATTGCTGCACGTACTTGATATGGTTTCAATATCTTAGGGTTCAAAATTGCGATAACGGCCCCTTCGTGAAGCTTCATGCAGGCCTCGAAGGCTCCACCACTTCCGCCCTTGAATATCTTGGTACGTTCCGACTTGGAAGCTTTAGGGCGGTTTTCATCCTCGACGTAAGACCAAGACTCCGCTTCGAAGAGCAGAAGTGTGAGTAGCGCATCTCCTCTGATCTGGGCCTTCGGAGTTGCGGAAGATGTACGGGTGCGCGTCCCGAAATCGACAAGCTTCAGCGACATGTATTTCTTGCCGCCCATCTTCTTATCATCTCTGTCATCTTTCTGCTTCCCCTTCCCTTTCCTATCCGTGGCGTTCGACGGTGTAACATCGTCGTCATTATGTGTTGTGCTACTCGTGGAAGTCAGCTTGATTGGACCCATCTCCGCGATGACGGCGATGGTGACCCAGTCTCCGGGAACCGGTATGTCATATCCTTGGTTCGATGGCACGGGGCGGATGACACTGTATATAAGCGAGGGAGACAGGTAATAGCGCCCCCGAAGATGATCTTGCAGGTCTGAGTGCGGGAGTTTCCGCGTTCTTACAGACGTGAGGCTAAAGTAGACAGTCGACAGAAGGAAAAAAGACCTACGACAGGTGAATACCAGAATTCGGCTCGAGACGTGCAAAGTGCGGATCATCTACGGGGGGCACATGGTTCTGCGGCCCTGGGGTGAGTGTTTCCACCAAGGCGAGAGATTCGTCGCGCTCCTGGCATGGGGGTCGCGCCGTGTGCTCTGTTGGGGCAGCAGCGAAATTTGTGGACCGCTCGATAGTTTCTGCTGCCTTTGACTGTACACGGATAGCGGCGAGGTTTGAAAGAAGCTTTGACGGCTTCAGAGGCGAGAGATCCGGTGGACCTGTTGATCTAGGCTGATTTGGGTTTAACTTGGGTTGAAGTGGGGGATTGCTGCCGCCGCGTTGGCTATGGAGGTTAGACACTAATTCAGGGTCCCGCTTTCGTTTCTCTACAAAATATAATGTGCATCTCAGCCATTGTAAACCTCGAGGGGATTCGGAATGGGCAGAGAGGGACATACTGGGCGATGGGGTGCCTGCCGCTATGACGGTGGGCTCCAGTTTCCGCTTCACAGGCGTCGCAGGCGGCGTCACGTCCTTCAACTGCGCGGAAAGCGCAGCAATCTGTCTGCGCAGCTCTGCCTGTTTTTCGCGTTCTGTTTTTCGCGCGTCTGCGATGCCCGTGTACGACTCCATGGTGTGTGACAGGGCGTGTTACGCGTTGTGTGGTGGTGTGTGGTCGTTACGGGATTACATAAGTATTTGTGTTCCCCCCATATGAACTTGACCAGGACATTAAATGTTGTTCCTGTTAAACCCTCCAAACGCAATGTGCCTACTTGGATATGCTCTCAAAGTTGTACAAGTCGCAGTGTGACCACGCTCATGATGTCTTGCCTGTGGATCGATTCTTACTCACTGGCTCTAGCTGATCGTTTTCCTTTATGAGCGCCGATTACGCTGTTGGTAGCGCCGTTTGAGGTAACAAAGGTGTAAGTACATGTTTCACGTCACGGCGACCTAAACGTCCAGCTGGGCGCTACTGCAAGGGGTTCCCTTGACGATTTTCCAGTGGCTGGACCGTGACCGTAAACGGAAGGCGGTGCGGGTTCCAAAAGAAGAAGGGGATCAAGATGGTTACTGTACGTCTGCCCATCCTGGCAGATAGCACCTGAGATCCTCTGCCGAGCCTGGATAGCCGCAGGTTGGACACAGGACGCTGTCGGGCTGTGCATGGCACACAGCCTGCCATTCAGTACCCCGGGCAGGAAACAGCTGAGGCGTCATCTGCGGGGTTAGTAGTACATCCTGGACGCAGTTATGCCCACGGCCTCTGGGATCAGGGTTGAAACGCAGATGGTGCTGCAGGGTGGAGTGTGTGATGGATGGGTTGTAAAAAGCTTGGCTTTGCGGTATCTGACAGGAGCTGGAGGTCGCCTTCGCGGGCTGATCTGTCGTTCTCTGTTTTCCCATGGACAGCCGAGTGAGATATCCATCCACTTGACAAAGATGCTCGTGGTGGATTTCTTGACACGCGTGAGACTGTATATACTACGACTCCAGTCCAAGACTACACAAACCGTTTTTCTTCGTTCCTGCCAGCGTTAGACATCAGGCGTCACACCCAGGACGGCGGAGCCCGCGCGGGCTCCCTTTGTCCCAGGATTTCCGGGCCTCAGCGAAGAAGCTGCAACATCAAACATGATGCTGGAGGTGCACCTGGGCTCATTGACGAGTTCAGGCTGACGACACCAATTTCCCAGGTGCTTGGTGAATTTGGTCCTTATTCGAAGTGCCTTCCATCAGAGCCATGCATGGGCTTGCCTTCGAAGAAGGCGGCCATCGCGCCACACTATAATTACCCCCACAAAGGCAAGGCCGCTGGTGAGAACAAATATAATAAACCGTCCCCAGAATAGTCTGACAGCAATACTACGTGCTACAAAAATACATGATCCGCAGAAAAAATGTAAGCAGAGGGAGACCCTGCCGGCCAGTAATACACTATATAACAGCACCTCGTGGGAAGAGTTTTGGATGGGTGAATCGTCCACTGGGAGGTCGTATCGGGATCGAAGCCACCCTCATTGCCAATGGTCCTGGTGGCTCTTTGTAGATGTGGAGTCTGATCTAAATAACGAATCTTTGCCAGATAGATAGCTCCTACACATGGTTTGGTTAGTGCGCAGAGTCGCAGAAGGGTAAATATCTCACGGTGGTCGGATGGCGGAGGGGGCGATGGGGGGATACCGAGCGTGAGTGGGCTCCCCCGCGGCTGCGTCTGCGGCGAAGGACTTGTGTGTCGACTCTCTCCATGCTCTGATGGTGGTGGGTGATGGGGGATCTGGATGATCGAGGGCGCTTTCGATGTCAACAAGGACGGTGGGCATGTGGAAGCCTGGGCTCTTCCGGCGTCTGCCCAGGAAAAAGCAGCCACCGCATATGAGGACCACGAGCCCGACAGATGCGACGCTGGCAAGGGATATTATAGCTCCACTAGAACCATCCTTCATAGCAGCTGGACCATGGTCCGAACTGGTAGCAACAATGTCAGGTATTGAAAGAACGGGCGAGTTGGAAGAAGGATCCGGGGATCTAGACAGGGTAAAGCTGTTAGAACGGCACGCGACAGCGGGGACGACGACTCACTGAACGAGAGTAAAGGAGTCTACGGATATAATGTCATCACCGAGGGGTACGATGGTAAGATTGTGGACGCTCTGGGGATCAAGATCTGTCGTGGACCAGGTGGGAGTGCTCGGACCAGTATTGCTTGGAGACAATTGGACGCGATCGAGAAGGATGTCGTCTAGAATCACATCTGCCGTGCCACGAACCTGAGTGACGGGGGCAGAAAACCAGCTGACACCAGCGCCTGCGAGGACGATGGGTTAGAGGGCGCTGCAGCGTGAGAGGAGAAGACATGCCTTGAAACTGAAGGATGGCTCGTGCGCTGGGAGAGCGAGAGGCATGGGAGGTTTGGTTGTGGTCATCGGAGACGATGAACCTGGAGTGATGTGAGTTGAGACTAACGATAAGTGGGACGACAGCGACATGCCAGGTCTGAGTGCATGATGCGGGCAACAGATCTGGATCTACAGCGTGGCCCTGGAGACATGCTGGAGGTGTGAACGCTACCTGGGAAGCAGTGTCGTCCAGACGGGCCACGGCGGTAGATTGACATAATACAGCGGGAATGGACAACGTTAAGAGGAATAAACAAGCTCTCAGAGCACGCGGGAGTAAGTAAGAAAGGGGAGTACGTCTGGCTATGGACATGGCTATAGGTTGGACACGTCCAGGACGTGGGGGAGAGGCATGGACAGACGATCAGGCGGGTAGATATACGCCTACTTGGCCTGTGAGTGTAAATTGAATGGGGTTCCTTTTACCTAAACACATATTCGCAATCAATGATCACGAATAACGTGGGTTTTCGTATGATAGTGGCCATTCCGGGTGCGCCAAGACGCCTATGGGTATGGTTTGTATCGAAATCTGCAAGCCGCCCCACCGCAACCTCCAGAGCAGCAGGAATGCTCAAGCTCATCGGGCGGTTCCCGCGGAACCAAAGGATCTATATTCAGGACAAAGACCGGTTCTTATATTGCTGTCACGCTTCGAACCCTGAGACTAGCCTAATATGTCACACGCGGCGTCACTTTTAGCGAACCTTCTCTGCCGGGGCGTGCCGGGCGGCTGCGGGGATATATCTGGCTGCTGGATGCCATGGAGTTACGATCTGGTTCCGGTCTCAATTGCCATTGTATCCACTCACTCGCTGTCTCGCGTCGGGCCCCCTTTCCGCTGATGCACTGTCTGGTCGCGCTGCGGGCAGATTGGCAGTGGATCTACATAGTGACGTTCCCTACTCACGTGACTACCGAACTCGGCAGATATCTGATAGCCCACATGCTGCTTCGGTTCCTCGACGTTCCCTCCCGGCGGACAGCGCACCGAGTTCCCGGCCAGACGTCCCACATGTACAAAGCTTATCTCTTCCTCCTCGGAGCTGCCCAACTCGGCCGTCTTCTTGTTCCCACCCGCAGCGCTGTCACCTGTATCCACACATGGAAACGAGACGAATGTTGCGACCGCGGATGCGCTGCTACGCTGCTGCCTTCAATTAAACAATTGCGTCTTCCATTCATTGCAGAGTCCCGGTGTCTTTCGAGAGCCTGGAATGGAAGCATCCCCGTCATCCCCCGGACTTTACAGCAGTGTGCCCAAGGTGGATAAATGATTTCAATGGCCATACAACGCTGCACGTTGCAGTCGCTTCCTTCAATCCGCTTAACAGGCATCGTCGGCATCTCGTGCACCATACAGCCCGACCGGTATCAGCCCGGCAGCGATCCCGGGTCAGTATTACCAGCTCCCCAAGCGGGCCCGAAGCCCAGTATGGCTATTACCAACGGTGCGGGGCAGGGTGCGGTGTCAGTTCGTTTACGAGTGTACCTGCGATGCGCCACGATGACCAGATCGTTTACTCGGTTCCGAGATCTGACATCCTCGTCACCCGGCAAAGGGCGTGATGCTGCCAAGCGCGTACCCGCTGCTGATATACAGCTCGCCCGGATGTTTTTTCCTGCCAGCTGGATTACGAAGAGCCTCCTCGAGAATGACGGGTGAATACACAACTCGACCATCAGATCGCCCTGGATACTCGCGAGCCATCTGTACAGCATTGCTGTTGACATCCGGCCATGTCTGAGAGCCCTGTGTGAAAGCAGGATATGGCTTCCAGACGGTGCATCGCCGCACTTGAATTCAAACTGTCCAACGTATATAACCGTTTCCACCTGGACACCTGACGTTTTGAATCAAAGAACGTCGCTATTTGAAAAGGACAACGCCGCGGTCTTGTACATCGAGATTACCCATCCTGGACCCCGCTCGTTCCGCTCCGCCCTCCCGAGGCCAAAAACTACACGTACGGACACTAATCCAAATATCCTCTACTCAGGAACAGGTATGCTGTAGAGGGCGCCTGCACAATATTATGCAGCCACCTCGAAAACGAGAGAATTTTTGGGACACGCCATAGTGCCAAGCGTTCATTTGGTAAATGAAAGAAGGAAAACCCAAATAGGAAACTCAGCATATACTGATGACAAATACTGTGCTGCAGGGTCCATGTGCTCTCGCGGTTTAGGTTGGATAAGCCACGATTACACGAGACAAATGCCCAGCCGCCTCGACCAGCGTAGCTTGTAGCGATCGACAGACGGCTTTGAACTTGTTAGATATTAATATTTGGCAACAACCCGCAACGGAGAGAGCATGCGGAATTCGACTATCTCAACGATGGTGTCGGGACACTGTAAGAGAGCGAGCGTCGAGTAGCTCTTGACCCGGCGCCTCAGGGAGAGGTCTGTGCCCGTGAGCCCTGTCCATTGAAACCCGATATATGTATGCGCAGTACAACTTGTAGGATACTTCCCAGCGTCGAGTCTTCGACGCCGGGAAGTAAGTAGTACATTCAGTTTTATGGAAATCAGCAGCTAACAATAGTTGTAGGTTCATCTGATTTGTAGTTTAGGTGGTGTATAATATTGGCTCGTCTTCGACGCCGGGAAGTAAGTAGTACATTCAGTTTTATGGAAATCAGTACCTAACAATAGTTGTAGGTTCATCTGATTTGTAGTTTAGGTGGTGTATAATATTGGCTCGTCTTCGACGCCGGGAAGTTAGTACATTCAGTTTTATGGAAATCAATAGCTAACAATAGTTGTAGGCCCATCTGATTTATAGTTTAGGTAGTGTATAATATTGGCAGCGTCGAGTCTTCGATGCCGGGAACTCATCTGATTTATCTTTAGAAACGTTACTCAGATGTTACTGTCGCATGCAGCATTTCTCCTTGGAGCCAGATAAAGGCTCACACAGAATAGTGGTGCAGTTCACATTGCGACACTTTGAAAGTGCACAACTCTTACATTGTCTACGCCTCACAAATGATGGGTGATTCAGTATTAGGTCAATCGCAAAATCCATCGCATCCTGGATATTACATCAACATATAGTACGAATCAATAGCTCTAGATCAGTGGTGCACTCGTCTCCCTATATGTGTCTCTCCTTAACATGAGCATGAGGGAGAACAGACCGTCTTCGAAGATTAAAAGGTCCCGTGGACTGGCTATCCACTTGGGTCAAAGTAGGAGTAGTTGGGGTTTTAAGTGTTGACAAAGCTGGCCAGATAAGCACTCATCTCCCCAGTGCCGTAGACCTGGCATGACTTATTGCTTATTGGATACTGTGCAAACAGGAAGGCAGTGGCCTACATTTAATATCTCAGTACCATGTACCTACGGGGCTCGTCGTGAATGAGCCCACGGTTCTTGTCAGAAACTTTGACACGCACGGAACCCAAGATTCAAAGTGCCTTCAGGCGCTTGTTTACTTTGTTTGACATTTGGGCCTGGAGCTTAGGATAGGACAGCTCACAGAAAACCCAGATGTCTTGCTTGGCGGCTGGCTTGTTGATAAACGCATGGGGCCTAACGGGTCGGTGTCATTATTGTCACCTGGGGTAGCAGGTTACATGAAAAACCAAGTCGCCTTGAAGACTTGCTAAACGTCTGAACTGTGGCGACGTGGCGTTGAATATTCCAGTGTCATATGGGGAGTCTCGCGTGATGTCATCTGGGTACACGTCGGGAAATTTGGTGATCTCCTTATCGGTGGCATCAGGGCCGTTGAAGTTCTAATATATTTCTGCAGGTCTGCTCCAGAGCTAACCATTGCCCACACGAGCTTGGCTTGCTGATGCATTGGTAGTTGTTTCTGTCATTGCAGCCATAGCAGGAATTATTTTCTATGGCACCACAAGTGTTATATGGAGGCACCGGAGCTTGCGGGATGCAAGCAGAGTAATGTGTCAAGATTATTTGACTGTCCTTTGGAAGGGACATGGAGATCAAGTGCATTTGCAGGCGCATATACATTGGATCTCAAGGAGAAAGCCGATTATGCTGACTGTCTGCAGGGCAAAGACACTTGATCATGGAGCTATCACATGTTGAGATGAGTATTATGTATGTTCCCTATAATCCCTATCATTCAAATCCCCCTGTAGAATAATCCTTATGTGTCATGTCACTATAACACCCTCTACCCTGTCCAGATACGCTCATGGGCTCTTTCACCTAGAACTAAAGCATGACATCTATTTCTTTGACTGCATATAAATACAGTAGTGGCTCTTGTATGCTACTCTAGCCAGAAATTAACTGTCCCCACTTGAACATCTGTAATTAGTGTGTTTGATCACTGTATGGTTCATTCCCCATCAATTTACTTCGAATCTTGGTTGAGGGTTTATTATAACTGTCTACTCTCTACTACTCCAGAAGCAAGAACTTTGGAGCTCTTGTTCTCTTCTTTGACGACATCCTCTCATCCATCCTTTGATTTGTCAGCAAGGAACCAGCGACCCTGCTTAGTCATTCTCTCACCAGTCCAGTCCACCAATCTGATTTGTCAGCAGGGATCCAACGTCCCTGCTTAGTCAGATTGTGCATATATTGAACAAGCGGTGTATATTGAGACACACTCATTCCTGAGTGCTTTATCATCCACCCTATCCCTTCAATCTGATATAAATCACAAGAGGTGTGATGCGATGGATTTTGTGATTGACCTAATACTGTACTGAATCATCCATCCTATGTGAGGCGCAAACAATGTAAGAGGTTGTACTTTCAAAGTGTTGCAATGTCAACTGCACCAATATTCTGTGAGCCTTTATCTAGCTCCAAGGAGAAATGCTGCAAGTAACATTTCGAAAGATAAATCAGATGAGCTACAACTATTGTTAGCTACTGATTTCCATAAGAGTTCTCTGAATCCGTTTGAAAAAATACCAAGCATTTAATTCCCTTGTCGAAAGACAAGGGCTCTCTAACTAGATCCAACATTGCAGTTCTGTGTATTTGATGTTATGTGTGGGGGATTTGTATACCATATAAAGAAAGAAAATTGTATTTGATAATTGGTTTTCTATCGAATATAGAAATAGTCGTTGTAACCATAAGCTGCTTTGTCAACATTGTAGACATTTACCGTGTCTATCTTATCTCTTGCTATATTGGGTATCCTTGTGGTTGACCGATTTAGCCCTGACGAATTCGGTTAGGCACGTTACTGTGTAATTCTCACACTTTTCTTCCTCTGCGTATAAATTTCCTTCGTTGCTCAACAATCCTTCAGAAACATATGAATTATGGCATGCTAACATGTAAATAACCCGTGTATCTACATGTACATTAGTTATTACATAATCCCAGTGGGCCCCTTAGGGACCCACTGTATAGTTTATGCGTGGGAACCGGCCAGCGGCCCCCATCGCATCTTACTCTTACCTGTCACTACGTAGCATTCAGAATACCACTCATTGGTCAAGTTCTGTAGTGCCCTTGTGATACAAGGTCTTAAGATCAACATCCTTTACACCTTTTTGAACTATCCTGTGGTTGATCACCACGCGACCAACCGATAGTGGATTCGAAGCAATCTTGAAAAAGATCGCTGCGTCGATGACTAAACATCGTTGAGACCCTCCAGTAGACCTTCTACTGTCGGCTGCGAGCATGATGATTCCACACAGTCGAAGACGGACACGAGCGACGAGCTCGAGGTCCACGCCCCAGGCGCAGCCCAGCGACACGATGGCTGATGCTACCCTGGACCAAGATTCCAGGACGATAGAAGACGGAGAGATCGTAGATCTCACCGCCCTCGTCCCCTCAGTAGAGGACGAGGAAAACCCCGACCACGTCTCGTCGAGTGTGGCCGAGGAATAGACGATGCCGGGAAACGAGCCAGCGCTGCCCCCCCATTGCCCACTGCCCAGAGACAAAGGAAAGGGCAGAGAAGTCTCGCCATCGGCAGACGGTAGAGCAACAACGTCGAGGTGGGCACAAAGCCACGACTCAAACCGACGCTCACGAAGTAGAGCGACGACGATTGTCCCTGAAGGGGGACAATGGCAAAAAAGACGAGCCCCAGACGATGGTCAGGACTCGGAATACTCGAGCTCCAGTCGCAAGAGCTCGAGGGCTCACGCCATCGACCACAAGATGGCAGAGGCCCTGAACAAACAGGTGCAGGCTGCACTGCACTGAAGCACACTGACGCGCCACAAGCACGATCAGCTGGCATTGCAGCTTGACAACGCCGCCGCCGCCCTAATGGCAATCGGCAAGGAACTCCACCAGGCGGAAGAGGTCAGGCTGCAAGACGCAGCCACGCTGGAGGACGTCCAGAAAGCCCTCCACCCATGCGGGGAACACGACGCAACTCGCCCGAGCTCGCGACAGTCCACAGCCAACGAACGCAGTCGCAACGTGGAAGACCCGTGCCGAAAGGAGCGGGACAAGCAGCGAATGCCACCACCAGCCGTCCTGGTCGAACAGGACGTAAGGTTCGGGAACGAACCTCAAGAACAACCAGCTGCCCCAACGGACAGCCGTAAAACGATCCAACAGATCATTAGGGATCAGGTCGCCTCGGAGCCTGACTCTGAAATGACACCGAGAGCTTAGAGCTCGAAGTCGCACACTGGCAGCGTAAAGAAGCTGCAGCCACGTGCCGCCACACACGGGCACTTGAGCTACTAGCGAAGAACACTGAAGAGACAGTGGCCCACAGCCACACCGCTCAGCTGCCCGACGAGCAGCTCACGCAAGCCGTACAAGACGCACGGCAGGCGCGCGCAGCCTACAACAGCAGGCTGCGGATCCGCAATGCGGGACTGACCGGGGACACCAGGCACAAAACACCCCTGGAACTGAGAGCACAAAATGCTCCCGATCCCGAGCCCGATCTGGGCCTGGGGCCCGTCAGGGTATATAACAACCTGCCCTGCGTGGCGTCACAACCGCGCGAGCGATCAGCAGGCCGCGGATCCGCAATGCGGGACTGACCGGGGACACCAGGCACAAAACGCCCCTGGAACTGAGAGCACAAAATGCTCCCGATCCCGAGCCCGATCCGGGCCTGGGGCCCGTCAGGGTATATAACAGCCTGCCCCGCGTGGCGTCACAACCGCGCAAGCGATCAGCAGGCCGCGGATCCGCAATGCGGGACTGAGCGGGGACACCAGGCACAAAACGCCCCCGGAACCGAGAGCACAAAATGCTCCCGATCCCGAGCCCGATCTGGGCCCGGGGCCCGTCAGGGCATATAACAGCCTGCCCCGCGCGGCGTCACAACCGCGCGAGCGATCCATGGCCCCAACGGAAGGCCAGGGAATCCCTGACCAGGCCGACGTCATACCAATGGAGCCGTACGACGGGATCACACGGATGATCCGCGTGGCGTTAGCAGACGCCGCGGACACAGACCCGGAGAAGTCTGTGCTAGCGAAAGCCAGCATAAAATTGGCTCATCCAGAGCCATATGCCGGGGGATCTGACCTCAAAGAGTTTGAAATCTTTGTGGCAGCCATCCTACGATGGCTGAAAATGAATTGCCTCCTAGGGCCAACCAGCATCGACATGCAGGTCGGCTATGTGGGCACTCGCAAAGCCCAGGAGTGGTTCCTTTGAAACGTTGAACGCTTCGATCGCCAGGTCCGCAGCTGGACGCTGGAAACCGTGATGCAAGGCCTTCAAAAAAGGTCCCTGCACACACTGACGTACCATCACGCATTGAATAAATTCGACGCGGTCATGCAGGGCATGAAAACCATTCAGGAGATGCTGAATGAGCTCATGAAATACATGGCACGTATGATACAGCCACCAGACGATTACATGTTCTGGAGATGGTTCGTATCAGCGCTGCGCAACGAGGTCCTCAAAAAGGGCTATAATGCCGAGAGCAGCTCAATAGAGCAACTCTTCGAGACAGCCCGGATGATCGAGGAGGCATCCCGATACAACATGGGGATGCGCCGCGCAGAAAGCGCAGCAGCAACGGAAAGTGCTGCCTGGCTCACAGGGAGCAAGCCGTTGACACAAATGGGCCTGACCAGGCCCAGCCTGTTCGCAAGAAGCGGAACAGGACAACGGCTACCGCCCTCACGCCCAGCACAAGCTGGACGCCCGCCTGAAGCTAAACAGCCTCAAGTGTCAGGGTCGTCCCCATGACCTGCCCCACCAATGAGAACATTGGGCCGGCCTAACGACAGGCCCAGCGGCAGCCAAAGCAACACCACATGCTTTGAATGCAGCCAACCTGGCCACAAGAAGGCAGAGTGCCCCTGGCTTAGGTCCAGTATAAGGACAGCAGCCATGAAGCACGACGATGAGGCCGAGGATCCGGAGACGGATCTCGGTCAAAATTCTCTTCAACAGATTGATGAAGAGGGGGAGGGTGATCCCCAACCCAACGACACTCTGGACAACGGAGATGCGCCCACTGAAGAGTGGGACTCAGAGCCGTCCCAATACTATGAATGGGACAAAGAGGTGGAAGACACCATCTACAGGTCCAGCGCAATCAGATTCGCGCTGGAGGACGAAACCGCCACAAAGATCATGGCGGCACGCACGTAGGTCACCCCAGACAAGGCGGCCAAGCCGGTGTATCACCACCGAAGCAAACACAGGACGCGGCCAACGTGGCCACGCAGTGAGAACCGTACCCTATCGGGGTACTGGGAAATAAACGGCGTAAAAGCCCACTGCCTGCTAGATAGCGGCAGCGAAGGGGTACTGCTGTCCCCCGAATTCACGCGAGCTACAGGGATGAAGACGTTCTCCCTGGAGCAACCAATCGCGCTGCAGCTAGCCTGCATAGGCAGCCATTCCACGATCAACTATGGAATGAACACGACCATCAAGTTTGGTCGTGGGACATACGACGAATATTTCGACGTAGCAAACGTCGAATATTACGACGCGATCTTAGGGACACCGTTCCTAAGGAGATTCGGCATAACCCTGGACTTCTCGAGCCCAGGGACGATTCGCAAGGGAAACGAAGTGATCCCCATGGGCAAGGTCTCATTCGACGACGATGGATCGACGAACGAGGACAAGGGGCCACGGGTGAGCAGAATCACCCAGGCACCGAAGCCTAACCTGGCTCATTGAAGCCAGGAGGACGAGTCGCGGGACGACTCGTCCTCGAACTCACCCTACAACCGTAGGGAGAGGCGCTCTCACCTAACGGTGAAAGCGATTGGAAAGAGGAAAGCGGGCCCCCGCACCACGGGACCTAATAGACGCCAACAGCGCCTAATGGCTTCTAAGCCAACCACCACCATCATCCTCACGGATGATGACCTTCCTCGCCTCCGCGAGGAATGGATGGAACAAATCACTGACTTAGTCCATTGAATTCCATTATAACTCCCGCCACTATGGGAGATCAACCATGAGATCAACCTCATTGATCCCAACAAGCACGTGCGGTATCGACTACCGAAATGCCCCGAACATTTCCGGGAGGAACTGTCGGCTAAGATAGAACGATACACCACTGCAAAGTGGTGGATTCCGGCAGTCGCGCAGCAGGCAGTGCCCATGCTGTGTGTGCTGAAGAAGAATGGTACATTGAGAACCGTCTTCGATCTGCGCCAGCAGAACCAAAACACGGTGAAGGACGTCACGCCATTCCCGGATCAAGATATCATTCGCAGCGACATGGCTTGCTGTCAATATCGAACAAAACTCAATATGTCAGAAGCATACGAGCAGATCCAGATGCATCCGGATCATGTAGCAAAGACAGCCTTTGCCATGATCCTTGGCACCTTCAGGAGCCAGGTGATACAGATGGGGGACTGTAACGCCCCATCAACATTCCAACGGCTGATGACAGCCATTTTCCGCATAATAACTCATCCTTGAACTCCCTACAACCATTGGGAGAGGCACTCTCACCTGATGGTGAAAGTGATGGGGAAAAGAAAGGCGGTCCCACGCGCCGCAGGACCTAATAGATGCACACAGTGCCTAATGGCTTCTAAGCCAACCACCACCGTCATCCTCATGGATGACGACATCCCTCGCCTCCGTGAGGAATGGATGGAGAGAATCAAGAGAATCACTGACTTGGTCAGTGGAATCCCATTAGAACTCCCACTGCTGTGGGGTGGGAGATCAACCATGAGATCAATCTCATTGATCCCAACAAACACATGTGGTATCGACCACCAAAGTGCCCCGAAAATTTCCGAGAGGAACTGTCCGCGAAGATAGAACACTACACCACCGCAAAGTGGTGGATCCCGGCAGTTGCACAACAGGCTGTACCCATGCTGTGCATGCCGAAGAAGAACGGTACACTGTGAACCATCTTCGATCTGCGCCAGCAGAACGAGAACACTGTGAAGGACGTTATGCCCTTCCCAGATCAGGATATCATCCACAGCGACATGGCTCGCTGTCGGTATTGTACGAAACTTGATATGTCCAAAGCATATGAGCAGATCCGTATTCATCCGGATCACGTAGCAAAGACTGCCTTTGCTATGATCCTCGGCACCTTCAGGAGCCAAGTAATACAGATGGAGGACTGCAACACCCCATCAACATTCCAACGGCTGATGACAGCCATATTCTGTGAGTGCATAGGTCGCTTCATCCATGTCTACATGGATGATATATTCATTTTTTCTCTCTTGATACAAGAGCACGAGGAGCACCTCTACATTGTCTTTGACAGACTGAGGAAGAACCACCTTTTTCTGAGCAAGAAAAAGGTTCACCTCTATTCCATCCGAATGGAGTGCCTTGGCCACATCATCGATGTCCAAGGTGTACACGCTGACGAGGACAAAATGCAACGCATTCGCGAGTGGTGAAGGCTGCGGACGTTCAATGACGTCCAGCGTTTCCTCGGGCTAGTACAATACCTGGCACATTACATGGGAGGATGTTCACATTGACAACAATGTACATTCTTCTAGGATATATTAGATATCTTTTAAAATATCAACCCTAACCAAATTCATAATCCATCATTTTGAGCAACTTGTATATTGTGGACATCCTAAATTTTTTTGAATGTCCTGATATTTTAAAAATATGGTTGTATGTGCTAAAGCATGGTGTGTATTGAGATAACAGAGCAATTTCAGAGAGGATGTGGATGACTATATATTAAAAGTATATATGAAGCTTGTTACATGTATGATGATAGAATGTAGAGGCAAGTATGGACCATATGAGTACATGTTAGAAGTAGATATCAAACATGTTAGATGTACAATCACAGAATATAGAAGCAAGTATGGACAATACCTGTACTATATTATTATATATGGTTGAGAGATCTGATTAGAAGGTATGTTTAAAATAATATGCATGTATAGTACAAAGATATGTAACTATTGATGTTTAGACAATGGGGTATACACCCTTTCCTGGGGGAGCAGCCGACTGTGAGAAAGAACTTTGGGGCTAGGATTAAGCATGCCTTACAGGTGCTGGCAACTGCCTCAATTATGATATATTTTATGAAATATAGATGAGCTAAGTTATATATACATATATATGACATTTATAAACATCCCCCATGCCAGATGTTAGCGCATACACGACCCCTTTGTCGGGCTGTGCGCGTAACAATCGTGCATTCGAATGGACTTCACTACTAGACAAATGCTGGCAAAGCATCAAGGCATTGGCCTGTAAGGCCCCGATCCTGCATCTAGTAGATGCAAGGCGCCCAGAGCCGATCTGGGTGATCACCGACGGATCAAAAGCTGGCATCGGTGCGGTCTACGGCCAAGGTCCTGACTGGAAAACATGTCGACCTGCCGGCTTCTTGTCAAAGAAGTTCAGCGTTGCTCAGCAACACTACCGGACTCACGAGCATGAGACGATTGTGGTGCTTGAGGCTCTCATGAAATGGGAGGACAAACTGCTGGGGCGAAGGTTCACCCTCGTCACAGACCATAAAGGACTTGAGTACTTCAAGACCCAGAAGAGCCTATCTGACTGCCAGGTCAGGTGGTGGGAGTTTCTCTCCCGGTTCAATTTCAACACCGTTCACGTTGACGGTATAGAGAACAAGGTAGCGGACTGCCTGTTGCGCTACTACGAGAACGACATGAGTGATGACAATCACCCGGACCACGTCTTCGTGAACGCGGATGCGCGTTTAGACCCGGACGGTGAGTTATTGCCCACCGACCGGTATATCGAGCTGCAAACAGCGGCGACAAGACGCTCTAAACGCCTCGCTGAGAAGACAGAGGTGAGAGTAACGGAATCCGCTGCTTTAAACGAGGGCTCACCAGAGCCCGCGAACGTCGCCGCGTCCCGCAACGACGACGATGACGATGACGTCAGAGCCATCGCCGCAGGAAATGACTGCACGCCCCAGCGCCGGGTCGTCGAGCAAGGTGTAGACCTGTCTAAGGTCCTACGAGACGCATACCACAGGGACACCATGTTTACAAAGATCATGGCGCACCCGGACGCGCACTCGAGATTCGGGATCCGGGACGGGCTGATCTGGACTAAGAATCAGCTCAAAAGAGACGTCATTGCCGTCCCCCGCTCTGTTCTTCAAGGGGGAAGGAAGCTGATTGAAATTATCATCGATCGGGCACATCAGATAGTCGGCCACTACGGCCATCTGAAGACTTCGAACTACGTTCGAAGAGCTTATTGGTGGCCGGGCATGAGCCCAGACATAGAAGCATTCTGCACATCGTGCGCGAGGTGTCAAATGACGAAAACCAGGCCACAACAGCCCAAAGGCCTACTACACAGCCTACCCATTCCAGATAGGCCGTGGCAGTTGATTTGCATCGACTTCATGGGGCCCCTGCCCAAATCCAATGACTGTGGCTACCTGATGGTAGTCATCAACTGACTAACGTCGCTCGTACACCTCGTACCAACCACGACGAGTGTGTCAGCCAAGGGAGTAGCCTGGCTGTTTCTGAAGGAGGTCATTCGACTCCACAGAGTTCCCGACTCCATCGTCTCGGACAGAGACTCGAAGTTCACGTCGATCTTCTGGCGTGAACTACAGCAACTCATGGGAACTAAGCTCCTCATGTCAACTGCCTTCCATCCCCAAACGGATGGAGCCACCGAGCGAGCAAACCGCTCAATCGGCCAGATATTGCGCGCGGTCATCAGAGACGATCAAAAGGATTGGGCATTGAAATGCCCAATGGTTGAGGTCGCCCTCAACAGCAACGTCAGCGCAACCACGGGGTTCACACCTTTCGAGCTGAACCATGGCTATATGCCGCGGATAGACCTCCCCATAGCCGTGGACGCCCCGTTCAAGGGGGTAGCCCGGTTCGCACATCAGGCAAAATGGAAACTGATGGCGGCACACAATGCAATCATAGAGCATCGAGTGACGCAAACGTTTTGTGCAAATAAGAAACGTATGGTGAGCGACAGGTACACGGCCAACGACTGCGTCTACCTCTCGACACAAAACCTAACTCTCCCGGAAGGAAGAGCCAGAAAACTAGTCCCGCAGTACATCGGACCGTACCACGTCATCGAGGCTCACAACGACGCCTCGATGGTGACCCTTGATCTTCCCGACGAGCTGAAAAGCCGTCGCATTTCACCGGTCTTCCATTCAAGCCTCGTACGGCGATATGAGGCTAACAACGACGAATTGTTCCCTCGTCGTGAGGCCAAGTCATTTTATGACTTCGGAGCGAATGACGACGAGGAGTGGCTCATCGACGAGATTATCGGACATCGATGGATAAACTCGACGGACCTGGAGTTCCAGGTCCGTTGGACCCTAGGCGACGTGACATGGGAACCCATGTCGTCCTGCAAGGACCTTGAAGCCCTAGATAGCTATCTAGAGCTCCGGGGGGTGGGCAAGCCACGCGACCTCCCCAGACGCCGCTAGACGCGTCTGTGTTAGGGATCATCCACAAAGTAGCTACCTATTTATGAACATTTACTAGGTAGTTAATTAGTTTCAAATGTCCTCAAGGAAGGTGTATTAATATTTCTATGCTACACTCACATTGGGTCCACAAGATACAACAATCTCTTGATAGTTTAGCTAAGAATCCCCCACGGTCACATGACTATCACATGACCTCAAAACAGCTCAAAGTCACCTGATCATCCACAGTCACCTGGCAATCACCTGACCTCAAAGTCACCTGATTATCTACAGTCACCTGACAATCACCTGACCTCAAAGTCACTTGATTATCTACGGTCACCTGACAATCACATGACACAGTCACATGACCTCAATCCAGCATGAAGTCACATGACTTTCCTTCATCACATGATAATCACATGAGCGTGGGAGTTTCTTACATACTCTTAGCTTTACTGTCACAGAGCTGTGACTTTAACCCAATATAGCAATAGAACCTTCCACAGCCTTCCAATAGTTTCCAAACCTTTCCTGAAGCTTCTCTAAGCTTCCACAAGGTTCTTCACAATAGTAGAAGCCTCTACAAGGTTCCTGGCAGTAGTTACATAAGCTAGATAGATGCAGTATAAATAGCCTGCAGTTTTAGCAGTGAAGCAATCAATCATCTTTCACCCAAACCACTCATACCTTGAGTAACTGAAGTGTGACTTCAACACAGCCTTGTACCGAAGTACTGGCTCACTGACTTGGCTACAGTCTAAGATTGCAGCAACTCTGATTGGCTCTGAGAAGTACAAGAGTGCTCTATTTTAATTGCAGCAGGCTCTGACTAATCGCGCTGCGAACAGCAACATTACTAAGAGTAACTGATTAGTAATCCTGTACCATTAGACGCCACTCTGAGCAGTGATCTAATAGACTTGGTTATTAGTTATTCAATTCACACAATAGATTATTAACTTAACTCTGAGTTAAGTGGGTTAATAGCCTTTTGAGTAATTGATCTTTCTTGATCAATCAACGCACTACAGATATTAACCTAACTCAGGGTAAGTGAGTTAATATCCTACGTTTGTTGAGTTGGAAAACCAGAAAAGCCACAAGAATAGTGACATACTTGAACTGAGGAAGAGTTCAAGCGCAGAACTATCTTTTCACGTCTTGGGGATTATTGTTGTCTTTAATTCACTCGACCCGTGGTCCTAAGACTCTAGGTAGCTTTCCCCTTAAAGTATCTGGACCCTTGGACGCCTAATAACATTCTTTGGCCTCACAAAGTATTGTACAATCTAAGAACTACACGTGTTCAGTTAAATCTCTATTGCTACACTTCCTGTACCAATACTGATTCTGATTGTTCACCGGGAGTATAATTTCTTAATTGGGTTCTCCGTTAAAATAGTTTCGAAGCTTGCGTGTGCTTGTAAAGTCAAATCTCTGATTGAACTTTAGAATTGTGTTTAACACCACAGTTTTACGTTTAGTTCAACGGGTTCCAAAACAGTCTGTCACGTGCAGACCATGTGACACGTGGGCCATGGCGCGGTTAAATTTTCACCTCGGATCTTTCCGAGGGCGCATCGCTTCTTGGAAGCTAACCACCATCATCCCCACGAAGATGATGCCCCCTAAAGATGGATGGACGTTGATCCGTCAACGTCCACAACGCGAGCAACGGCCCCGAGACAGGGCGCCGCAGACATTCTTCATGCTCCAATAGACCAGGAGCACTGGATTATCATGGGATGGGAGGACGCCCTCGCCATCGTCCACCCGGACGATTGCGCAACGTGCGCGGGACTACGCCGCGCACCTAAGGGCCGCGACAGGCACCCGCAAGGTCAAATTGCGGGACGAAGACTGTCAGGGGACACCCTGTTTTCCATTTCCAGTTCCGACACCACACCCAGTTCCGACTCCGCTTCCGGTTCCGATTCCATCTCCGCATCCGCTTTCGGGAACGATTCCGCTTCTGGGAGAACTTCCACCAGTTCCGTTCGCCTTGCCAGTTCCACTCCAATTTCCGACTTCCGCCCCGGAACAGTGTCGGAAATCAAGCGACTCGCATAATAGGTGGCATCAAGGGTCGATCAAGGGTCAGGGGGATGCAGGGTTGATGGCGGGTGCCAAGCGTTGTCCCTGGCTGCGCAGCGTAGTATAATATGGGCTCGCTGACATTGGGGGTCCTTAGACTTTTCTCTTTGGATTTCCCCTTGTCAGGTGAGAACCCCCTCTCTTGTATGCTCTGTTCATTTATACATACTTTGGATTTCCCCTTGTCAGTTGTGTGGTAGTGTGATCTCCACGACTAGCCAGGGTTGCCCTTACAGCAGAAAAGTCTCTCCCCTAGAGGACCGGCGGTCGTACTGCACGTTGCATTCGCCATAGGTGCGTTCGGAATCGGAGACAGCGACTCGGAGATCGCAACCTCTTCCGCACATACAGCGTACGACAGCCCCTCTTCTTACGTCGAGCTCCCAACCCCGGAAATCCCGTCCCATATTTCTCCTTCCAACATGGATCCGGACGATCGTCTTCGGAATATGGAGGAGGAATTGACGCGGAACCGGATGAAGACCGACACGATTGAAACAGCCTTACAAGCGATTTTGGCTAAGTTAGATATTCCACAAGGTGGTGGAAATGAAATGCTGGATGATCCGGATTTCGGAAAAGCGGAACTAGCGGAAAAGAGGATGTCCGCGAAGTTAGCAAAGGTCAAACCCGCAACTCCGGCGGACTTTGACGGAGATCGGGAGAAGGGACGCGCATTCTTCAACACATGCAGCATCTACTTCGCAATTGTCGGAGACCTCTTTCCGAACGACCAGGCTCGGATTCACTGGACGTTGTCCTTTTTCAAATCGGACCGCGCAGCCCGTTTTGCAAACAAGGTGATCCGACATGAAGCAAAGGGCAAGGGGAACTACTTCCGGGACTGGGACGCGTTCGAGAAAACATTTTCCGACCAGTTCTGCCCGAAAAACGAGCAGCTCACAGCCCTTACAAAGCTCAGGGGACGAGCTGGTACCAGGCCAAAGATCCGGTCGATGACTACATCGATCGCTTCCAGGAGCTCATCGACCTTGCGGAATATGACGACGACAAGACGATCGTCATCAAATTCCGACGAGGACTTGATCCGACGCTCCAGAACCAAGTTGCGCTGCTTGGGGATGGAGCTCCGGATTTTGATGACCCGGAAGGGTGGTACCAAGCTGCGCAGAAGGTTTCTCGGAACAGGGAGGCAAATGAGGCCTTCGTGGAGACGAGTCGGAACACGACACGCAGTTCCGCTCGTCCTACTCAACCTGTGCCAAAACCCGGAAGCGCATTCATTCCCACACGGAAATTATTTCCGATGCTTGCTCCGCCTGCTCCTATTAGGAACCATAGCCCTCCTCCCTCGAAGAGTGGCCCTGCCCCGATGGATGTTGACCGCATGCGCGGAAAAGGCCACGGAACTATCACCTGCTTCCGCTGCCGACAACCAGGCCACTACGCTCGCGAGTGCCCCCAAGCCTTTGATATCCGGCTTATGACCACAGAGGAGAAACTCGAGATCCTTCCAGAGTTCCTCGCGCTTGCAGACATAAGCGGAGTGCCCACTGCGGAAGAGCTTTCCGAAAATGCGGAACATGGTCTACCGGAAGCGGAAGATGCATCGGATTTTGTGACACGCAGCGGGTGAGATGTGTGCCCCTGCTGCCTGTACATAACCGGTTTGCCTGTCTTGAAGTAGAGAATGAAAAGCCCCCACTCCCCTCACTTCGTACAGACCCACCGGATAAAGTCACACAAAAACCAAATCTGACACCCCATCCATCCCGCATCCGCCCTTGGGAGAGACGCCTTCCGAAGCGCTATGTTGTTGCTGCCACCCCTGGCCCCAAGTCACTAGTCATTAAGGTGGAGATCCAGACGACAGATACGGCGGAAGTCAAATCCGGACCCGCCCTTGTCGATTGCGGGCCACTGGTCAGTTTATGGACCGGGACTATGTGGAACGGAACCGACTGACCACGCGGAAGTTGCAACGTGCAATCCCGGTGTTCAATGTGGATGGAAGCCCCAATGAGGCAGGGTCCATCACGGAGATAGTAGACACAATTCTCCGCTACGATGGACACTCAGAACGCACTTCCTTTGCAGTCACCAGCCTGGGGAAGCAGGACATCATCCTCGGGTTTACCTGGCTTCAGGAGCACAACCCGGAGATCAATTGGCAGACTCGGAAGGTACTGATGAGTCGATGTCCAGCCAAGTGTCACATGTGCAGGTCGGAACTGCGGAAGGAGCGCCAGGAGCAGCGGAAGACTGAACGGCTCATACAGACATGTCGTTCTGGCCCCCATCCACTGCTTGCAGAAGAAGACTCGGAAGCGGAATTTGAACCGGATCCCACTTCCGATTCCGATTCCGATTCCGACGTCATCCGACTCGGCCCGGAAGACATTCTGGCGGAAGGGGAGCGCTTGCTGTACGTAAACCTTCCGCCGGAAGCGGAACACATCCGCGCCACCGGAAATATTTCGCAACGCCTTGCTGAAGCCTCCAAGAGGCATGATAGAGTAGAGGCGGAAATTCCGGAGTACCTGCGAGAGTTCGAGGACGTCTTTTCCAAGGAGTCGTTTGATACCCTGCCTCCACGGAAGCTGTGGGACCACGCCATCGAGTTGGAGCCTGGGTCAAAGCCCACCAACTGCAAGGTCTACCCGCTGTCACCCAAGGAGCAGGTAGAGCTCGATGCGTTCCTTGCGGAAAACCTCCGTACAGGGAGGATCCGCCCCTCCAAGTCACCCATGGCATCTCCGGTGTTCTTCATCAAGAAGAAGGATGGCTCGCTCAGACTTGTGCAGGACTACCGGGCCTTGAATGCGATCACGATCAAGAACCGGTACCCCATTCCACTCATTTCCGAACTGATCACACAACTCCGCGGGGCGAGGTACTTCACTAAGCTGGATGTCCGCTGGGGCTTCAACAATGTCCGGATCCGGGAGGGAGACGAGTGGAAGGCCGCATTCCGCACCAATCGAGGACTCTTTGAGCCACAGGTCATGTTCTTTGGCCTCACCAACAGTCCCGCCACATTCCAGACGATGATGAATGACATTTTCCGTGACATGATAGCAGAAGGGGTTGTCTGCGTCTACCTCGATGACATCCTCACTTTCACGAAAACAATGTCCGAACATCGGGAAGTCGTGCGGAGAGTGCTGGAACGGCTCCGGGAGTACAACCTGTGTCTCAAGCCGGAAAAGTGCGAATTTGAGCGGACGCGGATAGAGTATCTTGGGGTGATTGTGTCGGAAGGAAAGGTGGAAATGGACCCAGTCAAAGTTTCTGGTGTATCGGATTGGCCCATGCCGCGAAACAAGAAGGAGGTCCAGTCCTTCATTGGGTTTGTCAATTTCTACCGGCGGTTCATCAAGGACTTCTCCTGCCACGCCCGTGCCCTCTTCGACCTCACCAAGAAGGAGGTTGGATGGCGGTGGGGAGAGCCGGAACAGACTTCCTTTGACAAACTCAAGGAGCTGATCACTTCCGCCCCGGTCCTGATCTTTCCCGACGACTCTCGCCCTTATCGAGTCGAGGCGGATTCTTCCGACGCAGCTACCGGAGCGGTCTTGTCACAGCAGTCATCGGAAGATGGTGGGGGGTGGCATCCGATTGCCTTCTTCTCTAAGAGCCTTAGTCCGGTCGAGCGGAACTATGAGATCCATGACAAGGAGATGCTGGCAATCATCCAAGCGCTGGAGGAGTGGCGACACTTCCTCGAGGGTGCTCTATGCCCTTTTGAGATCTGGACAGACCACAAGAACCTCGAGTATTTCCGCATGGCTAAGAAGCTGAACCGACGACAAGCACGGTGGTCCCTACACCTGTCCCGGTTTGACTTCATGCTCCACCACCGCCCCGGCCGCACCATGGGCAAGCCCGATGCCCTATCCCGCCGCGCGGATCACGGAAGCGGAAGTGGAGACAACGCGGATATGACACTGCTCCGCCCAAGTCTCTTTGCAATCCGTGCCCTAGAAGGAGTAACTGCAGTTGGGGCGGAAGCGGAAATGCTCCGGGATATCCGGAGGCAGTACTGGAATGGAGAGAAGGAGGAGTCGGTGGTGAAGGCAGTGGAGGAACTCCGGAAGGGGCACTCACGGTCTGTACGGGCAGCGGAATGGTCGGAACGTGATGGACTGCTCCACTTCAGAGGCAAGGTCTATGTTCCGGGTGGGGCGGACCTCCGCCGTCGCATCGTGTCCCAGCACCATGACACACGGGTCGCTGGGCATGCTGGCAGGTGGAAGACGCTGGAGTTAGTGGCTCGGAATTACTGGTGGCCTCAGATGTCCCGCTACATCGGACAGTACGTGAAGACATGTGACCTTTGTCTCCGAACCAAAGCGCAACGACGTCCGCCCGTCGGAGAACTTGTTCCGCTCCCGATTCCCGAATCCCGCTGGGACACCATCAGTGTCGACTTCATCGTTGAACTCCCAGAGTCTCATGGCTACGACGCGATCATGAACGTCGTGGATTCGGTGAGCAAGGTGTCCCACTTCATTCCAACGCACACGACGATCACAGCCCTCGGAGCGGCCCGCCTGTTCCTTGCACATGTCTGGAAGTTGCATGGGCTCCCGAAGCAAGTCGTTTCCGACCGAGGTCCGCAGTTTGTCGCGGAACTGACGCGGGAGCTCTACCGCCTGCTCAGCATAAAGCTGGCTACCACCACAGCGTACCATCCGCAGGGTGACGGACAGACGGAACGGGTCAATCAGGAGTTGGAGCAATATCTCCGCCTCTTTGTCAATGAGAGGCAGGATGACTGGGATGAGTTACTTCCGCTGGCGGAATTCCAATACAACAACCATGTCCATTCCGCCACGCAACAGACTCCCTTCATGCTTGACTCCGGACGACACCCGCGGATGGGCTTCGAACCACGCCAGGCTGACTCCCGACTCGAGACGGTCAATGAGTTCCGAGACCGCATGGACTCCACCCTTTCGGAAGCCAAGTCGGCCCTTGCGAAGGCCAAGGATGACATGGCAAGGTACTACAACCGACGCCGGGTTCCTGCCCCAGAGTACCAAGTTGGAGACAAGGTGTACCTAGATGCAAGTGACATCCGCACCACACGCCCTTCGCAGAAGCTTGCCCACCGCTACCTTGGGCCCTTCACAGTGACGCGGAGGGTTGGACGGAATGCATACCGCCTCCGACTTCCGATGTCCATGTCCCGCCTCCACCCCGTCTTCAACGTGGTGAAGTTACTCCCTATGCTTGAGGACCCAATTCCACGTCGGAAGGCTCATCCGCCACCTCCGCCAGAAATTGTAGATGGGGAAGAGCACTACGTGGTAGAACGGATCCTGGACAGCCGGTTTGTGCGAGGACGACTCCAATTCCTCGTGAAATGGGAAGGGTATGGGTACGAGGAGAATTCGTGGGTCCCAGAGCAAGATGTTTCCGCTCCTGACAAACTCCGGGAGTTCTACAGGACACATCCAGGTGCCCCTCGCCAAATCCGCTCGCTGGCATTTCAATCCCTTGTGTCCCGCGCTTCGAGGACGCAGCACGCTAGAGGGGGGGTGATGTCAGGGGACACCCTGTTTTCCATTCCCAGTTCCGACACCACACCCATTTCCGACTCCGCTTCCGGTTCCGATTCCATCTCCGCATCCGCTTTCGGGAACGATTCCGCTTCTGGGAGAACTTCCACCAGTTCCGTTCGCCTTGCCAGTTCCACTCCAATTTCCGACTTCCGCCCCGGAACAGTGTCGGAAATCAAGCGACTCGCATAATAGGTGGCATCAAGGGTCGATCAAGGGTCAGGGGGATGCAGGGTTGATGGCGGGTGCCAAGCGTTGTCCCTGGCTGCGCAGCGTAGTATAATACGGGCTCGCTGACATTGGGGGTCCTTAGACTTTTCTCTTTGGATTTCCCCTTGTCAGGTGAGAACCCCCTCTCTTGTATGCTCTGTTCATTTATACATACTTTGGATTTCCCCTTGTCAGTTGTGTGGTAGTGTGATCTCCACGACTAGCCAGGGTTGCCCTTACACGAGCCCTTGGGCGCTAAAGGGCCGGGTGCAAGTATATGCCTTCTGAGACAGGATTACACTCCTCTCTCAGTGACAATAAATTCACTGAGAGAGGCGAGTAGTATTCTTCATATTTACATAGCATGTTGACTGAAAACCATGTAGTATATTTGATTCTAGGTATTGTATTAATACATCAGTGACAATAAATTCACTGAGAGAGTATATTTGATTCTAGCTTTCTAAGAACTCTACCGAACCTTCCCTGCCATAGCCCCTAGTTGCCAACATGTAAGTGGTAAAGTTGACCCGCAGGAAGGCGTGTTTGTAGATGCGATGGTGCTGGAAGAAAAGGGTTTCACGCGCCTGTTCAGAGAATTCCTGCTCTTCGCCAGCCCCACCATGCCCATGGATCCGGGACAGCAGGTGATTTTTCAGTCTCACGATAAAATCCTAGGTTACCGCACCCCATCACATGGAAGTCCCACAGGAGTATTCAAGAAATCTCACATTTGTGGCTGGATCCTCAACACATTGGGCCAACCAGTCCCCCAGATAAAGGGGGTTTCGTGGATCTTGCGCAATGTGGTATGCTTGCGCAAGTGTAACAGGCTCGGATAGTTCAGTAGACCGACCTTCCAGCCTGACTTGGTGTTCAGGAACCGTAATGTTCCGTGCTCGCAGTTTCTGGGCACTGCGGCGGATCTGGGCTGCGCGTTGGTCAAGTTTGGTCAGTTGGTGCGTGAACATTTTCTTGCTCGACCGGTTTCGATATCGCGATTTGACTTTGCGGTGAGACAGTTCGCCCTACATATGATATCTGTGTGTGAGTGTGGATGCCGGCATTGTGCATGGCCTGACGTACTATTTGCGTGGAATACGAGTCTGTGGTGCCGAATTCCCGTATGTCCCGGACATAGTGTCCCAGCGCGTGTAATTTGTAAGTCTTCAAGTTGAACGTCCGAGGCCAGCGTGTAGACTGGAAAGAGGTGGTCGTACCTACAGCCTGTTTACCCTTCACCTGGCTCCCCACCTCTTTCCTGGCGGCCGCACGAGCACGTGCAGCTGCCTCCCGCGGGGTCTCTCGAGTAGCAAACTGAGGACAGACGGTTTCTGAAAAGAAGCGGAGGGATTGCCCAAGTTGAACGGTTATCGCGTCAAGTCGGTCAAGTGTATCCTCCGTGTGCATGCGGAGTTTTGCAAGGCCATGCCACCAGGCTAAGATAAGTAATAAATTTTGGACGTGGCCGTTCCATGGCTCGGGAAGAAGCCCTTCCAATGCAGGCATAGCACACTATAGAAATGTTAAGAGGTATGGATACATCTGTGGTGAATGACCTGCCTGTAAGATGTCTTCAAAATCCCAGGCCGCCAGTTTCTTCATGTCTGCCACATTGTGCGCAAAGCGGCGCACGGTGGCTTGACCGAAGGTTGGCATTGCACAGAACCTCAACGAATATCAGGAACAAGTTAAGTTGCAGGGAGGTGGGAACCTACCGTTCATTGAGCTCCTGCACCTGTGCTGCGCCCTCACTGTCCAAGATCCGAACTAGGTGTGTGAAGAGCGCCTTCCACACCCCAAGCTCTACCTCGTGCATGAGATCGCACGCCAGCATTTGAAAAAAAATTGAAATCAGCCCCAGAGAGGACCTGCGAGAATGCATTCTATAGGAATATCTGCGTCAACTGAGGGTTATGATAATGTGCAAAAGCCCCAACCTTTGTTGGTGTGAGTGAGTATTGCTTGAGAAGTGCATCCACAGCCTCACTGTTGACTACATACCCATCCTCGTAAATAATACAACGTGCCGTTTCCACATTGTAACGGCGCTCGTTGCTATCAGCCCGTAAGTTCTCTCGCGTCCGATGATCCCTCACTGTGCCAAGTCTGTATATATCCTCTTTACATACCATACAACGTGGACAGGGACAGCGTCCCAAATCCCTGATGAACGCGAGCAGGACCCTGACGCAAGTAAGGTTAACCTGAAGCACTGCATCTGTAGTACACTCACTTCTCTGGATAATCAGCAGACCATGTGAATATACGGGGGAATATCCAACGAGTCACTCCATCGTAACACTTGATCAACATCAGGCCCCTAGAGTGAGCCTGCGTTCACATACACTTTCCCGAGCGATTCGAGGGATAGTGGGATTAGTAACGACAAGAAGCTCACAAGCATAATTCCCCTATCCGTGTCTTTTTCTGGAAATGGTAGGAGGCGGTCTCCGTCGACCCGGAGGCGTAACTTGTACGCGGAAGCGGAATTCTCGTGTCTCCATGCCTTTCATGGATGTCTCGAGGCAGTGTTATATCCTTTTTCTGTTGGTCTCATGGGGATCCCTGGCATCCCGTACCAATCGATCCGTGACTCAACAATCATTTTACACCATGCCTCGACAGCACTGACCTTCCTTCCTTATTTAATACTGATATCACCATTCAACCAACTAAACATCTACCTCCAATTGCACGGTTCGTTTCAGCAAACCATAGAGCTGTTATAATATGGCGTGGTACTAAGGATCACGAAGTCGGGAGTCACGATGGACAAGAATCTTGATTGAATGCTCGGACGTGTGATTGAAACATTTCACAGCGTTCGGTGCATGTGAGGCAATATTGAGAAGTTTTTTTGGACTGAC
The DNA here is from genome assembly GCA_015179125.1 of Gautieria morchelliformis. Taxonomy (NCBI): domain Eukaryota; kingdom Fungi; phylum Basidiomycota; class Agaricomycetes; order Gomphales; family Gomphaceae; genus Gautieria; species Gautieria morchelliformis. The sequence goes on along the minus strand of WHVA01000485.1, from coordinate 25,345 downwards.
CTAAAAAGTGACCTGCATGGAGAACGACTCAGCGTTGAAGCCATGCGGCTATGGAACTTTGACAGCTATAGCCCAGGCGTCCGAGGGATATATAAAATTAAATGCAGATGACTCGGCTGGCATGATAGCACTGCACTGCAAGCGGCGATACTTGGCCCGGGGACGAGACGACCACTATCTCTTACATTAAATTCACGAGGTACCTATACTATTTTGGATCCACGAACGAGGCTTTAGCGTGCGGACCTGAACCGACCCAGTTCGGGGGACCGCCGGGCCCCCGTGCGCCCGGCGGCAACAATAAAATTTATGACTCGACATTTTTATTTTTTATTTTTTATTTTTGCTGTCCCATAGACGGACGCATGGCTGCGAGTGAGACATGTGGGCAAATTACTTAGGGCGTCTAGGATTTAGTGGGTACACAAAGGATTTCCTTAAGTTCGAAGTGAAATTGTCCAAGTCCTTCGTCATGGTACGATGATCGATGCGGACGTCGGACAGGCGCTGCGGACAGCTTTTGCATAGGAGTTGGGTTTCGCCCATCTTGCGGAGTAATTGCAATATCCTCGTGGATGACACGTTGCTGCTTGCAATAGTCTGCTCATCGAACGCGGCAAATTTGAGTGATACCAAATACGAACTCGTACAGGACTCTCCGGCGTGTCTGTCAGACTCTGCTTCACTTCCTCCATTGTGCCCGATTCCCCAAGATTTAATTACATTAGTGTGGCAGCGAGTGTGCATATTATCCATTTAATTGTCTGATATAAGTTCTTGGTTTGACAGCCAACTCTGCGCCGTCGAAGGACTGCGACAGTCCAGAAGGTTCTTGGCGCTAATTGCTATTTTGACGTGTGGCTCGAAAAGGAAATCCTTTGAACGGCATTGGTCACCCAACCGGAATAACGGCGCCTATGTAATTCCCCAACTCACTCTACACTCTACACTCTTGCTCCATGGCTGGCGCAATCAAACTTCGTGAACGCGAAGCCGAATATAGCAGAACATGGGAGTTTGATAATTTTTCAACCCTCTCACCGCTGGAAATCTTCTGGGGTGATCAGTATCGATGGCTCGAGTCTCAGGGATATTTGCTCCGCCCTCGCTACCATCCCAACTGGATACCGACCTGGAAGAGAACCAAAAAGTATATTCTTGAGTGTGAAGACAGCCGTCCATCGACCTTTAGAGTGCGTGCTCTGGTTGCTCGTCAGCAAGGATTGGGCCTGACATGACAATGGCATAAGCATGTGATGGATGCCACTCGTATGTCCGATGGTGAGACAGTAACACTGAAGCGGATATTCAAGTACAAGGAATCCGATGAAGTGGGAATTGCCAAATTCTTCTCCAGCGAGCCTTTAGCGTCAGATCCTAAGAACCATTGCGTGCCGTTACTTGACGTTCTCGAGGTTCCAGAGTATGAAGGAATGGTTCTCCTTGTCATGCCTATTCTCCGACCTTTCAATCGACCAAAAATTTGGACATTTGGAGAAGCTGTCGAATTCTTCCGTCAAGTCTTCGAAGTGCGTGCTTGTATATCATTCATGCAGACCTATATCGACAGGTATCATGTTTTCAGGGAATCCAATTTATGCATAAACACCATTACGCTCATCGGTAGGCTCTCCGCAGTATACAGATTATGCAGGTAATAAAACATATGTCAAGTGATTGCACAGGAAGGAATATCATGATGGACGCCAGAAAACTTTATCCCAATGGATTTCATCCTATTAATATCGACTTCGACTACAAACGCGATCGTTTAGCAAGGCATTGGACTCGAACGGAACGTCCACCAAAATATCTTCTAATCGATTTCGGTCTCTCCAGATTCTACGATCCCAAGCATGGCCCACCACTGGATCTCCCCGTTCGTGGTATTGATAGAACTGCACCCGAGGTTCAAGGAGACAAATATAATGAACTGTCCAATCCGTTCGCAACTGATATCTACTATCTCGGTAATATGATCAAGATGCAATTCGTGGATGTACGTATGTCTACTCTTTGCTCTTAATCCTTTGTTACGGAAACATTATCGGTTAGGTTAGGTTTGGATTTGATTTCATGGTTCCCTTGATTACAGACATGACACAAGAAGAGCCATCGAAGCGACCAAGTATTGATGAGGTTGTGGCTCGTTTCGAGACCATCTACCGCTCCCTCAGTTTCAAGCTGCTACGCACGCGTATAGTGGGACGAAAGGAAGATGAGGGCGCTTCCGCGTTTTATGATTTCTTGCATTTCTTCCGACGTATGCGATATGCTTTCATGCGAATTCCTCCTGTTCCACGTGCAGGTATGGCATGTTATCACACAGAAGCTCATGGAAGGCTCCTAACCTAACGCTTTTCAAGTTTTAAAGGCGCTGTCATCATCTCCTGCCGGAAATGCTACAACTATGTGAGCTTGGAGACACGGATAGGAGGTCTCGAAAAATAATCTTGACACCCTGGAAACGAATATATATATCATCAACTTCACACATTGATAGACCATGAACCACCTGCGACATCATTTAATTATTTGAGCCGATAAGGATGAAGTCTGCCGCAACACGTGCACCTAGCTTCATGGCACGCTGAGTTTGAGCGTTGAACGGTACCCTGGCGGGTGCAGTTTCAGGATGCAGGCGGTTGAGCCAAATTACCCGGCGAGGCGAAGGCTAGAAAACGAGGCAGAACGGACGGAAAATGATTCACGGCCCGGGGATGCGATGGTGAGCTTCGACGAACAGTAGGCAGGACTAAGTACAATGACCCAAACATGGATGAATTCTACTACAACACGTGAGCATTAGTTAACTTACTGAATGCCTGAATAGCCATTCGCTGGCAATGGGCATCAATCGAACAATGACGCCTTGAGGAAACGGTGAGGCGTAGAGATTGGGTCAACTCGCGCCAGATAGCTGTATACGAATTCCCTTGTTTCAAGGGGTACGCGCGTTACGGCATACGGAACTAGTAGTAGAAAACCCTCGTACGTTCGCTTTGCATCTCCAGCTTGACCCTCTCGTTCGTCCAAGTACTCACTACAAATGATTCCACCCCCGATAAACGTACCCTTCGTACCACAACTTGCCGACATGGTGTCCAAGACGTTCTCCACAGAACATCAAGTAAAGGAAGCACGTGGTCATATGGCTACATCGGACGCCACCTATGACAAAAACAAGGAATTTCTGACAGACCTTGAAAGACACGAGCATTGGGTAAAGACAAAGGAGTAAGTCATGTGCAAAGCTGTATCATGGTCATTTGGCTTAAACAAAGTTCTCAAGATTGGAACGGGACATAGGACATGTCGTGAACGCAGCGCCAGGTTTGACAAAGCTTAAAAATTCTTATGAGGTTAAGAGACAGGCAAAAAGTTACAGTGAAGCCTTTCTCGTGCGTGGTATAATTAAATCTAGCTTGAAAGAAAGCGTTCACAATGGTTGTATTGCAGACGTCGTCGGAAATATTACGGAGGGAGGCAATGGAAAGGAGAACTGGAAGAGAACTGGAGTTAGGACAGTCTTCGACTGGTAGTCAACAACTGTCCTCGCACGTTCCATCAGGTTCAAAACGGAGCACAGTGAGTCCAATCTGTCGACTGTCACTGAGTTGGTACTTATGAACCCTCGGCCCGCTTATAACTTGTCTTCCGTAGACGAGCTCTCCTCTAGTTAACGTCGCAGCCTCCAAGGCCGCTGGTAAGGCCAACTTTGATCAATATCCCGACCGCGGTAACACCCATGGTTCAGTGGATAAGGGGAAGGGCAAACAACGCGACACATCGTCCCATGTTCCCCCAGGTCCACGCCAGAGCACAGTGAGTCCAATCGGTCGACTGTCACTGAGTTGGTACTTATGAACCCTCGGCCCGCTTATAACTTGTCTTCCGTAGACGAGCTCTCCTCTAGTTAACGTCGCAGCCTCCAAGGCCGCTGGTAAGGCCAACTTTGATCAATATCCCGACCGCGGTAACACCCATGGTTCAGTGGATAAGGGTAAGGGCAAACAACGCGACACATCGTCCCATGTTCCCCCAGGTCCACGCCAGAGCACAGTGAGTCCAATCGGTCGACTGTCACTGAGTTGGTACTTATGAACCCTCGGCCCGCTTATAACTTGTCTTCCATAGACGAGCTCTCCTCTAGTTAACGTCGCGGCCTCTAAGGCCTCTGGTGGAGTCAATGTTAGTCAATATCCTGACCGCGCTAACACCCATGTTTCAGTGGACAAGGGAAAGGGCAAACAACGCGACACATCGTCCCAAGTTCCCCCAGGTCCACGCCAGAGCGTGAGTCCAATCAGTCGACTGTCACTGAGTTGGTACTTATGAATCCTCGGCCCGCTTATAACTTGTCTTCCATAGACTACCTCTTCTCAGGTTCACGTCGCGGGCTCCAAGGCCGCCGCCGGGCCATCTTCTAGTGACCACTCCGGCTGGACAAGTGGGACTCAGCTTCCAGTGTACACACTTTGTAGTCTGTGCCCTTTGGCATTTCCTACAGTAAAAAATTTCATAGTACGTGTTCTCATACTTGCAGGCTTGCTTGTCCTTACGTTTGGACCATCAGACGCACATGCGAGCGGCGCATTCAAAGTGTAAGTGTTTATTCTAATGCATATCTTCGAGCATCCACAACGATTGTTTAGATTATATTTGTGATTATTGTGGAGATCACCGTAACACGAGGGAGGAACTCGAGGGTCACGTCAGGCGCAACCATTCCAGCGCATGAGGACAGAGCAACACAACTGGCTCCCGAGGCGACGGGGTTGAACGTTTTTTTGGGACTGACGTACAGAATGTAACAGTTACGAAAAGATACTTCTAGCATGAAATAGATTGTACGCCCAGCAGCTGGATTTTTCATCATCAGGGTATATGATATAGTGTATATACCAGTACTATGTATGGTATCTACCACAAAGCGGGTAGCTGGTGTCCGCTCTCACATTGGCAAGGCATAAATATGACTCATTGAATCGACTTGAATTTATATTACAATGTTGAAACGACATCATTTGGCGATGTGGCTGCGGTTGGTTTCCAGCTCGTACGATGAGCACGGTTACTTCGACGCCACGTAACTCCTTTGCTGGACTCAGACCCCATGGAAGAGTTTACTGAGGCTACTGTACTATCCTTTTAGCGTGACACCAAATTTTCTCCAGTTCATTGGTTCACTCTCGGCTGTGACATGCAAGGGATAATTCTAAAGGATAACCCGCTGGGAAAGCAACGCGGTTATTTTTTGTTTGCTTATCTGGCAACCCGGGATCAGTGATCAGTCGATTGGTACGATTCGGGTCCGTAAGGTGTTACGAGTCATAATATTACTGACTCGTGACAATCGCCACACGTCAGTGATCGATTGATCGATTGATCGATCGATCGGGTTTCCCCGAGTTGTGTGATGCCCACTGCACACTACACTCTTGCTCATGGCTAGCGCAATCAAGCTTCGTGAACGAGGAAATATCGCAGAACATGGAAGTTCGATAAATTTTCAACCCTCCAACAGGAGGAAATCTTCCTGGGCTGATAAGTATCGATGCCCAGTGAGAATCCACACTGCTCTTCTCGGACGACATCGTGGCAATCGCACCTGCAATATGAGTATGAGCACGCCCTACCAGGTCCGCGGAAATGGCACAGAAGTCGTGCTCTGATAGTAACAGATCGGACCAAATTTATTGTACATTCTCGTGACCTAATTACAATACAACTCTGAATTTTTCCTAGCGGTCCGCTAGATCGACCACATTGACTCCCGGTCCGATCCCAGTGGTACTCGCTCACAGTCAGCGTGTTCACAAGGGTGCCATTCCTGTAAATAGGCATAAGTAAACAGTACGAGTGACTACGAGCACATACCAGAAGCGGTAAAGATGGAGCAATGATGTGAGTGTGGCCGCGAGCAGTGGGGTGCATGCTCGGCTCAACACAGTTTGCTTATGGCCGTACTTACACTACTGTAGAACTATACATATATCAGAAAGAAAAAATTATGGAAGAACAAGGAAAGACATGCACCTACTTGTCGAGAATGACATGGCACTGACCATGGATAACGGCGCATATCCCACTGGTACAGATGCCGCAAGCACAAATATAGTCGAGCCGAGCACGTGGGATTAGTAACGACAAGAAGCTCACAAGCATAATTCCCCTATCTTTTTCGGGCGATGGTAGGATCAGTGCGGCCTCCCCTCGACCCGGAGGCGTAACTTCTATGCGGAAGCGGAATTCTCGTGTCTCCATGCCTTTCATGGATGTCTCGAGGCAGTATTACATCCTTTTTCAATCCTTTTCTTCTTCTGTTGATCTCATGAGGGTCTCTGGCATCCTATACCAATGGTTCGTGGCCCATCCTACATTCATTTTACACCTTGCCTCGACTCGGACAGCGAACTCACTTTCCTTCGTTATTTAATATTGGTATCACTGTTCAACCAACTAAAATTTCCCTCCAATTGTACGTCTCGTTTCAGCAAACCATAGACTGTTATAATATGGCGTGATACTAAGGATCACGAAGTCGAGAGTCACGATGGACAAAAAGCTTGATTGTGCTCGGGCGTGTGATTGAAGCATTCCACAGCATTCGGCAGGCATGGAGAAGTTTTTTTGAACTCCTAAAAGTGACCTCCTGCGTGGATTTAGTAATGACTACGCGTTGAAGCCATACGGCTATGGCAGAGCTTTGACAGCTATAACCCGGGCCGCCTCCGAGATGCATGAGAGTACTGCACTGTAACCGGCGATGCTTGGCCCGAGGAGACGACCACTATCTTACATTAAATTCACGAGCTCTAGCAGTACCTATACGTACTATTCTGGATGCATGAACGAGGTTTCAGCGTGCGTAGGTGAACCGACCCAATTCGGGGAACCCAGTGCGCCCGGCGGAAGCAATAACATTTACGGCTCGACATTGTTATTTTTATTTTTATTATTTTTACTGTCCCATAGACGGCCGGATGGCTGTGCGGGTTGCATAAAGGATGCTTTTCGAGCCACACGTCAAAAATAGCAAGAACCTTAGGGACTTGGACGTGGAATTGTCCGCCATCGTGCGAGGATTGACGCGGACAGGGGTTGTGGACAGATTTTGCGTAGGAGTTGGATTTTCGCCCATAGTGGATGACACGTTGCCATAGTCTGTTCATAGAACACGGCTGCCTGGATTCACGAGTCAGGACGCTGGTGATACTAATTATAAAATCGTCGACAGCTCGTGCGCGCAATGAGCCAACTGCACATTATGCATTTACATAATTGTCAAAGATAAATTCATGGTATGACAGCCAAGTCAGCGTCGTCGAAAGACTTTGACAATTGCACGTCCAAGTCTCATTCCCAAAGGTTCTTAACGCTAATTGCTATTTTTGGCGCGTGGCTCGAAAAGGGACTCCTTTGTGTGGGCGCTACACAGTGCATGACTATTGGTCACGGTTGCAACCGGAGAGAGAGAGAGAATCAATTAGAGTGCTCGAAGCGCTTGGCGCTTGACTCTCTCTCTCTCTCTCTCCGGTTACAACCGGAGTTGATGGCGCCTATTTCCCCAACTCACTCTACACTCTACACTCTTGCTCCATGGCTGGCGCAATCAAGCTCCGTCAACGAGAAAACGAATATCGCAGAACATGGGAGTTTGATAATTGTGCAACTCTCGATCCGACGGAAATCTTCTGGGCTGATCAGTATCGATGGCTCGAGTCTCAGGGATATTTACTCCGCCCTCGCTACCATCCCAACTGGATACCGACCTGGAAGAGAACCAAAAAGTATATTACTCATTGTGAAGATAGCTATCCATCGCTCTTTAGAGTGCGTGCCCTGATTGCTTGTCAGCAAGGAATGAACCTGACATGACAATGGCATAAGCATGTGATGGATGCCACACGTATGTCCGACGGCAAGACAGTAACACTGAAGCGGATAGTCAAGTCCAAGAACTCCGATGAAGTGGGCATTTCCAAATTCTTCTCCAGCGAGCCTTTAGCGTCGGATCCTAAGAACCACTGCGTGCCGTTACTTGACGTTCTCGAGGTTCCAGAGTATGAAGGAATGGTTCTCCTTGTCATGCCTATTCTCCGGCCTTTCAATGACCCAAAAATTTGGACATTTGGAGAAGCTGTCGAATTCTTCCGTCAAGTCTTCGAAGTGCGTGCTTCTATGTCATTGCAGACCTATGTCAACAGCGTATCATGTTTCAGGGAATCCAATTTATGCATAAACACCATTACGCTCATCGGTAGGCCCTGAATAGTATACAGAGGGTGCAGGTAATAAAACATATGTCAAGTGATTGCACAGGAAAGAATATCATGATGGACGCCAGAAAACTTTATCCCAATGGATTTCATCCTGTTAATATCGACTTCGACTACAAACGCGATAGTTTTGCAAGGCATTGGACTCGAACGGAACGTCCACCAAAATATCTTCTAATCGATTTCGGTCTCTCCAGATTTTACGATCCCAAGCATGGCCCACCACTGGATCTCCCCGTTCGTGGTATTGATAGAACTGCACCCCGAGGTTCAAGGAGACAAATATAATGAACTGTCCAATCCGTTCGCAACTGATATCTACTATCTCGGTAATATGATCAAGATGGAATTTGTGGATGTACGGATGCCTGCTCTTTGCTCATAATCCTTTCTCACAGAGCCATGATCGGTTAGGTTAGGTTTGGATTTGATTTCATGGTTCCCTTGGTTACAGACATGACACAAGAAGAGCCATCGAAGCGACCAAGTATCGACGAGGTTATGACCCGTTTCGAAGCCATATATCGATCCCTCAGTTTCAAGCTGCTACGCACGCGTATAGTGAAACGAAACGAAGATGAGGGCACTTCCGCGCTTTATGATTTCTTGCATTTCTTCCGACGGATGCGATATGCTTTTATGCGAATTCCTCCTGTTCCACGAGCTGGTATGGCATCTTATCACACAGACGCTCATGGAAGGTGGCTAACCTGACACTTTTCAAGTTTTAAAGGCGCTGTCATCGTCTCCCGGCGGAAATGCTACACCTATCTGAGCTTGGAGACACGGATAGGAGTCTCGGAAAATAATCTTGGCAGCCTGGACAAGAATATATATATATTATCGACTTCCCTGATTACTAGACCTGGCAGTGGACGCCGCGTATGAGAAAAACCAAGAATTTTTAACACCAGAAGAAAGACACATATTGGGCGGAAGCACGCGAGTAAGTCAGATTCAAATGCTGTATCGTGGTCATTTGACATATACGCCGTTCTCGAGTATGTGACAAAAGATAGGAAATGTCCAAAACATTACACAAATGATTCCAAACCTTTGAGAGCCTTATGGTCTGAGGATTAACGCAAGAGGTTTCAGTGAATCCTTTGCAGTCAGATTAACGCAAGAGGTTTCAGTGAATCCTTTGCAGTCAGATTAACGCAAGAGGTTTCAGTGAATCCTTTGCAGTCAGTGATATAACTAGGCTGTTTGCCCTTGCCCTTATCCACTGAACCATGGGTGTCCCATGGTTCAGTGGATAAGGGCAAGGGCAAACAGCCTGACACATCGTCCCATGTTCCCCCAGGACCACGCCAGAGCAGCGTGAGTCCAATCAGTCGACTGTCACTGAGTTGGTACTTATGAATCCTCGGCCCGTTTATAACTTGTCTTCCATAGACTACCTCTTCTCAGGTTCACGTTGCGGCCTCCAAGGCCATCTTCTAGTGACCACTCCGGCTGGAAAAGTGGGACTCAGCTTCCAGTGTACACACATTGTGATCTCTGCCCTTTGGCATTTCCTAAAGAAAAATTCATAGTACGTGTTCCCATACTTGCAGGCTTGCTTGTGTTGTCGCAGAGGTATAAGACGAGAACTCTGGCTAAGACGACTTTAGAAGGAGCTGAGAGATCGTCGTAAGACACGAAGGGAACATGTAGCATATGATGGTTGACACACGTGAAACATGAAGATCACCGATTTTACAACAACTTGTCCTTATGTTTGGACCATCAGACTCACATGCAAGTCGCGCACTCGAAGTGTAAGTGTTTACTCTAATGCATATCTTCGAGCATCCACAAGGATTGTTTAGATAATATTTTGTGATTATTGTGGGGATTACCGTAACACAACGGAGGAACTCGAGGGTCATATCAGGCGCAACCACTCCCGCGCATGAGGACAGAGCAACAGCTTTGAGCCACCCAACTGGCTCCCGAGGCCACGGGGTTGAATGTTTTTTTGGGAAATTCCGATGACTGACGTACAGAAAGTAACAGTTACGGAAAGATACTTCTAACACGAAATAGATTGTACGCTCAGCAGCTCAATTTTTCATCATCAGGGTATATGGTATAGTGTATATACCAGTACTATGTATGGTATCTACCACAAAGCGTGTAGCTGGTGTTCTCATAAGGTAAATGACTCTTTGAATTGGTTTAGATTTATATTACAATGTTGACATGACATCAGAGCTGCTGGGCGTACAATCCATTTCGCGGCAGAAGTATCTTTCCGTAACTGTTACTTTCTGTAACGTCAGTCATCGGAGTTTCCCAAAAACATTCAACCCTGTGGCCTCGGGAGCCAGTTGGGTGGCTCAAAGCTGTTGCTCTGTCCTCATGCGCTGGAGTGGTTGCGCCTGATATGACCCTCGATTTCCTCTGTCGTGTTACGGTAATCTCCACAATAATCACAAATAGAATCTAAACCATCCTTGTGGATGCTCGAAGATATGCATTAGAGTTAACACTTACACTCCGAGTGCGCCATTTGCATGTGAGTCTGATGGTCCAAACATAAGGACCTCAGGCTTCGAAGTATGCGAACACGTACTATGAATTTTTCTTGAGGTATTGCCAAAGGGCAGAGATTACAACAGATAGGTGTAGCATGTCCGGCGGGAGATGACGACAGCGCCTTTAAAACTTGAAAAGTGTTAGGTTAGGAGCCTTCCATGAGCTTCTGTGTGCTAACATGGCATACCTGCTCGCGGAACTGGAGGAATTCGCATGAAAGCATATCGCATCCGTCGGAAGAAATACAAGAAATCGTAAAACGCGGTAGCCCCCTCATCTTCATCTCGTCCCACCATACGCGTGCGTAGCAGCTTGAAACTGAGGGAGCGATAGATGGCCTCGAAACGGGTCACAACCTCATCGATACTTGGTCGCCTCAATGGCTCTTCTTGTGTCATGTCTGTAATCAAGGGAACCATGAAATCAAATCCAAACCTAACCTAACCGATCATGGTTCTGTGAGAAAGGTTTAAGAGCAAAGAGCAGATACGTACATCCACAAATTCCATCTTGATCATATTACCGAGATAGTAGATATCAGTTGCGAACGGATTGGAGAGTTCATTATATTTGTCTCCTTGAACCTCGGGTGCAGTTCTATCAATACCACGAACGGGGAGATCCAGTGGTGGGCCATTCTCGGGATCATGGAATGTGGAGATACCGAAATCGATTAGAAGGTATTTTGGTGGACGTTCCGTTCGAGTCCAATGCCTTGCAAAACGATCGCGTTTGTAGTCGAAGTTGATATTAATAGGATGGAATCCATTGGGATAAAGTTTTCTGGCGTCCATCATGATATTCTTTCCTGTGCAATCACTTGACATACGTTTTATTATCTGCACCATCTGTATACTATTCAGGGCCTACCGATGAGCGTAATGGTGCTTGTGCATAAATTGGATTCCCTGAAACATGATATGTTGTTGACATAGGTCTGCAATGACATACAAGCACGCACTTCGAAGACTTGACGGAAGAACTCGACAGCTTCTCCAAATGTCCAAATTTTGGGTCGATTGAAAGGCCGGAGAATCGGCATGACAAGGAGAACCATTCCTTCATACTCTGGAACCTCGAGAATGTCAAGTAATGGCACGCAGTGGTTCTTAGGATCTGACGCTAAAGGCTCGCTGGAGAAGAATTTGGCAATGTCCACTTCATCGGAGTTCTTGGACTTTACTATCCGCTTCAGTGTTACTGTCTCACCGTCGGACATACGTGTGGCATCCATCACATGCTTATGCCATTGTCGTGTCAGGCTCATTCCGGATAGGAGTCAGACGCCGGCTGTTGTAAACATGTACAACCCATTGTAAATTATATGTACAACCCGTAATCTATCCTACGCTCACCTGAACCGTCTCTTCGCCCTCTCAGCTCACGGTGCCCAGGAACCGTGCGCCGCCACCCTGCCCATGGTGAACATGCACCATCCGCGGCCTCGACTACATACGGTGCACATGCACCATCCGTGGCCACGTCCATACGGTTCATGCGCACTGTAAGTGGACGCGGCCACGTACGGTGCACACGCACTATCCGCCGCCTCGACGACCTACGGTGCACATGCACCATCCGCGGCCACGTCCATACGGTTCATACGCACTGTAAGTGGACGTGGCCGCGTACGGCGCACACGCACTATCCGCCGCCTCGACGATCTACGGTGCACATGCACCGTACGCCGCCTGCCCGTATGGTGCCCGTGCACCATACGCCGCCTGCCACTACGATCCCCATCCACTGTACGCCTCCTGCCCGTATGGTGCCCGTGCACCGTAAGCCGCCTGCAACTACGGTGCACACGAACCGTACGCCGCCTGCCACTACGGTCCCCGTGCACCGTACGCCGCCTGCCAGTATGGTGCACGTGCACCATCCGCCGCCTCGACCACTTCCGGTGCCCATGCACCGTCCGTACCCACGTCCGTCCCCTCTTGGCTCACAGTGCACATGCCCCGACCACCATCCGCGCCGCCGACCGCCGCTTCCCCTTCGGCAGCGGCTACACCTCATCCCGCTGTCCCTTCCCCTCCGACCTGCTCGAGCTCCGCGCACGCTTCCGCACCAACCCCCACTGCACCGCACTCCCGCGCCTGCTGCCATGCCCGTCAGTCACGCGCCACACACACGCACGCTGCGCACCTCGCCATGCTCCTGGCCGTCCTCCACCCGCTGTCCCCTTTCCCTCTCCGCCCCTACCCCCTCCCCGTCGATCAAGCATCGTCCGTGGCCTCTCCGCTCACGGTGCACCTGATCCGTCCGTCGCCTGCCAGTACGGTGCACAAGAACCGTACGTCGCCGCTCGCCTCACGGTGCACCGGAACCGTCCGTGGCCTCTCCGCTCACGGTGCACAGAAACCGTCCGTCACATCTCCGCTCACGGGGCACAGGGACCGTCCGCCGCGTGAGAAGGACGGTCCCAATACACCATCCGTCGGCTCTCCGCTCACAGTGCGCATGCACCGTACGCCGCGTGCACTTATGGTGCACAGGAGCCGTCCGTCGCCTCTCGATTCACGGTGCACATGCACCGACGACCGGCCCCTGCCACCCCGCCGACAGCCGCTTCCGCTTCGGTAGCGACGACCCCTCATCCTGCCGCGCCTCCCCCTCCGACCCGGTTGAGCCCCGTGCACGCTTCCGCACCAACCCCCGCCGCACTACACGCCCATCAGTCAGGCGCCACACACGCACGCTGCACCCACGCACCTTGCCACACTCCCGTCCGTCCTCCACCCGCTGTCCCCGTCCCCCTCTCCGCCCCCACCCCTCCCCGTCGATCAAGGCCGCCCCCTCATCCTGCCGCCGCCAGTCTGCGGGCGACTCCAGGAACCACCCAGCCACCCCACATGTATTCACCCCTGCCGCCTTGATCGTCCCGCGTTGCCCGTGCACGTGCGGTGAGCGTGTGTGCGGGGTGTGTCTGACGTTGCGTACCTTTGCAGCGACGACGACACCTCCGCCATCCGCCATATCTTGCTCCTAGCAGCAGGCGTTGCGCAAAGGGCAGTGTCAGGGTCAGCGAGCAGCGCAGCGGCAGGCACGTACGAGGGCGGGTCCACGTCTAGCGGGATCACGCTCGAGAACAGCAGATGTGTCCCCCGCGTATCCCCGGGATGATCGTCTGCCGGACATAGTGCATAGTGCATACTGCCCATGTATACATACATAGGTCAGCGCGCGAATCCACAAATGGTTTGGCACCCACGGGAAACGTACCTCAAGAAAGTCGTCAGCACTATGTAAGGCTCCTCGAGTTAGATGCAACAAACAATGCAAGCGTGTCACGAGTGTGTCACGTGACCACTGCTTGCACGGTTTGGGGGATGAGGCACGTGACATTGCGAACCGCTCGTGCATGTCCACATGTCTGTTCGCCCGTATGCCTGGAGCATCCCTCCGCAATAGACCTCTGGCTAGCCCATCACACACAGGGACAGAGAAAGTACTTATCACTTCCTAGAAATACTTGTTGTCTGTATGTGCACAACATGTGTCTGCATGCTTGTTGTCAGTTTGTAGGGAATGAAAGACCCTGGTTTGGGTCATGTCTGCATGTGTGTATTCATTTTGGTAAGGAATGAAAGAACCTGGTTGCGGGTTCTGACACACATATAATCATTTTGGTAAGGAATGAAAGAATCTGGTTCAGGTTCTGACACACATCTAGGAGGATATTCATAATGGTTATGTAATACAGCATATATGAGTATATAATATATACTATAAGAGTATTAATAACAACATATAGGAATATATAGTAATATTTATAAGGAGAATAATAGATGTTATTAGATGATTCTTCTTTTAAACATCTCGAAGATATATATACATATGAGAGAGTATTAGACTACCATATGGAGTAATAGTAGTTGTGTAGATATTTGTAATACATATGAATAGTTATAATGATATAGTGTATATTAAAAGTGGGTAGAAAAAATAAGAAGAGGGGTAAAAATCAAAAGAGGCATTCTCGTCGGCGGAGCCGCCACTTGGGGAGGGACAAAAGAAAATTTATTTATAGACCAACAATAAGATTGGCATATACTTTGGTCCTCTTCTTTTCTATAATCTGAGAATAAAATGGGTGAAGCTAATGTCAAATACTAATAGATAAAGATCCAAAAGCAGAACACAACGCGCTAGGAAACCTAACGGAACAAGAGCTGGTCGCCAAAGCCAACCAGGCGCTCGAGCAACTAGAAGGAATCAACATCGACACCAACATCAGCTTCATAGGAGCCAAAACGCTAGCCAACGGGGGCGTGGTATACGAGCTGAATACGCCCGCAGCAGCCAGGTGGGTCCAAACAAACAAGATGCAGCTCGCACACAAACTGGGCGGCACATCGGTCACCAAAGACCGGGTGGTCGCAGTCTTGGTGGAGTACGTCCCAGTGACGCACTCCCCAGAGGCCATGGGAGAACTCAAGAAGGTCGAAAGAGACTCGAAGCTGCCATACGACACATTGATATCAATGCGATGGATTAAACCAGCAAACCGCAGAGCGCAGGGACAGCGCTCGGCCCACTTGATAGCTAAGTTTTCTTCAATCCAGGCCGCAAACCAAAGTATACGCGATGGGCTGATCATCTCAGGAAAGCGCACGTGGGCGAGGAGAATGAGGAGGGAACCGAGGACATGCCTCAAATGCCAAAGGCTCAATGCGAGACACATGGCGGCGGAGTGCGAGGCAGAAGAAGTGTGTGGGACGTGCAGAGGGTCGCACAGAACAGCGGAATGCGAGGAAACAGACCCGGCCCGTTTCAAATGCGTAAACTGCGATATGAACGGACACGCATCCTGGGACCGGACGTGCCCACGGTTCATGTCGGCATGCCACACCATAGAAAAAGCGGACCCAGAAGGCACATACAAATTTTTCCCCGACGAACAACCATGGACATGGGAGCAGCACGGCCACACAGACCCGACAACCGGCACAGAGACCTCCCAACAGCAACAACAGACCCGACAAGAGAACAGCAGAGGGAGAGCACAGCAACAGCAGAACACCTATAGAGGAGGTGAAAGAGTGGCATCGAGGACAGGGGAGAGGGGCAGAGGCAGATACAACACAAATCCCACGACGGGACACAGGGATCAGGGCTGGAACACAGTCGGTGCTCAACAGACAACGTTAGATGAGTATGAGCCAAGAGGAGACCAGCAAGATGATATCGATAGTCACCCCCAAGACACACAGACTAGATGAGTGAAAACGAGGACACGATAAAGACAATACGGATAAGACAAAAGAACACAAACAAATCCCTCACTGCTACCGCAGACATGTTATCCACAGCTACACCCGACAAATACAATATTATCGCCATACAAGAACCCTACCTAGACTTCCTCGGAAACGCTAGAGCCACTCCTCACTGGTACACGGTTTATCCCAGATCGCACTACATGGACAGACAGAAGAAAACGAGAACAATGATCCTAGTCAGCAAGAGAATCACCACGGACGCATGGGCTGCAACAGACGTGGGAACGCCGGACGCCACGGCCATTAGGATCAAAACAGACACTGGACACATACTCCTTGTCAACATATATTGCGACTGCAAGAATTCCGATAGCCTACACCCGATGAAGGCCTTCATACAAAGGCAACACAACGAAAGAGGGATGGGAGAAGAAGATCTGGGCATGATATGGGTCGGGGACTTCAACCGACACCATCCGCAGTGGGACGAAGAGCAAAATAACCAGCTCTTCATGAGGAGCAACCTAGACGATGCTCAGCAATTAATAGACGCGACGGTGGAATGGGACTTACAGATGGCGCTTCTAAAAGGCATCCCGACACTCCGAGATATGTCAACAGGAAACAACACACGCACTGATAACGTCTTCATATCTTCTGAACTGGTCGAGCGACTAATGTATTGCTATACAGTGCCTGAGGAACTACCCACCAAAACCGACCACTACCCGATCGACAACACCCTCGAGGTCGTAACCACGGAGGCCGCTCCACCAGAGAGAAGGAACTACAGGCTAGTAGACTGGAAAGAGTTCAGAGAGAGACTAGAAGGAAGGCTCAGAGAGGCAATACCGGCGCCGACCCCCATAGACGAGCAACACTTCTATTACAACCTCAGGGCGATCACTGACCACATAACAGGAGTGACAGCCGAGACGGTGCCCATAACAAAACCCTCGCCGTTCATGAAGCGATGGTGGTCGAGAGACCTCTCCCAAAAAAGGAAGGCAGCGAGACAGGCGGGCAGGAAGTCCTACGCACACAAAAATGACCTAGAAAATGCGACACACCTGCAATACAGAGATGCGCGCAACAGGTATTCTGAGGTGATAGAAAAGTCTAAAAAAGTGCACTGGGAGGACTTCCTCGAGAGGACCAACCAGACAACAGTGTGGACAGCACACAAATATGCGTCAGCCGATCCAATGGACAGGGGCAGAGCCCGAGTACCAACACTCACCACCAAACATCGAGATGGCTCGAAATGGATAGCAGAAATGAACGACGACAAGGCGCAGATGCTCTTCACAACCTTCTTCCCCGCAACGACAAACAACCCCATGCCAGCCCCAGATGACCACGCATACCCCCCGGCAGCATTCGAATACGAGGGAATTCCAGACAGTCAGATCAGAAGGGCGATAGAGAGGCTAAACTCGTTCAAGGTGCCAGGAGCTAATGGTATCCCCAACTCTGTACTGAAACAGTGTACTGATGTTATTCTTCCCTTCATAGGCCTTCTATTCCGAGCCACCTTCGCGTTGAAGGTATACCCTCTGGAGTGGAGGGACTCAATCACGAAAGTCCTCAGAAAACCCGGAAAAAAAGATTACACTGCCCCCAGAGCCTATAGACCGATAGCGCTCCTCAACACCCTAGGAAAAGTCCTGTCCGCATGCGTTGCTGAAGACCTAGTCAAAATGACGGAAAGATACCTCCTATTACCGGACAACCACTTTGGGTGCCGGCCGGGACGGTCCACAACTGATGCGCTTCACTACGTGACGGGAGCAGCGAAGGATGCATGGCGAAAGGGAAGGGTGATGGGAATGCTGTTCCTTGACATAAAGGGAGCCTTCCCCAGCATAACCTTACCACAGTTGATCCACAACATGCGACAGTGAGGGGTACCTAAAGAATACACCGAGTGGATTTGCAGAAAGGTCCAGGGGAGGCTAACCTCTGTACAATTCGACGACTACAGCACCCCCATGATCGAAATAAAACGCGGCATGGATCAAGGATGTCCCTTGTCCGCGATTGCATATCAGTACTACAACGCGGATTTGCTCGAAGTCGCCGATAAGAAGAGAGGCGAGGTCTGCGTGGGATTCGTCGACAATACAACGTTGATGGCAGAGGGAGCGGACCTGGCAGACACGTTCGAAAAGCTAAAGAATATGATGATCAGACCCGGGGGAGCACAAGAATGGGCGAGGAAGCACGACTGCACCTTTGCGATAGAAAAATTTGGGCTCATGGGTCTGACCAGACGACGTGAGGCTGATCCAAGCAAGGCTAAGAAAACCAGACCTGCTCCCAGGCCCTCCATAACGATCGGACAGCACGTCATAAAGCCGGTGCCGACCCACAAGTTCCTCGGGGTACTGGTCGACCAAGAGCTCCGTTACAAAGAGCAGACCAACTACGCACTCCAGAAGGGGAGCAAATTCATTGAACAGTACCGGAGACTCGCAAAGCCATCGAGAGGGGTGCCAGCTAAGCACATGCGCCAGTACTACCTGGCAGTCGCAGTCCCCAAACTATTGTATGCCGCTGATGTATTCCTAATCCCAGGTACTGCGAGCAACAAAGGCACAAAGGGTCACATTAATAAGCTAGCCAGGGTACAAAGGCAGGCGGCCCTCGCTATAACAGGGGCCATGAGGACCACGGCGAGTGATACACTAGACGCGCATGCAAACTTACTGCCGTTCCAGCTGCTGGTAGATAAGCTAATACACAGAGCCGCTACCAGGCTCGCCTGCCTCCCAGAGACACACCCATTGACCCCTAGAATCAATCGTGCTGCCTCGAGATACATCAGAAGGCACCGAACCTCGCTACATGAGATTCTACATGCATACCAGCTCAGGCCAAAAGAGATGGAAAAAATACACACGGTAGTATGAGGGCCAAAGTGGGAGCCGGCATCCCAGATTCGAATCCCGGAGAACGAGAAGAAAGCCATTGCCGAGCTGAACAGCGACACGGCCGAGGTTCAAATATACTCTGACGGGTCCTGCATCGACGGAGGAGTTGGCGCAGCAGCGGTGCTGTACAGGAACGGAAGGGAGGAATGCGCAGTACGGCTCTACCTGGGCCCCGAAGAAGAGCACACCATGTTTGAGGCAGAGCTGGTAGGAGCCGCTATGGGAGCAAAGCTGCTGAATAGCGAGTGGAGCGGCAGATACATGATAGGTATGGACAGTCAAGCGGCAATACTGACCACGAGGAGAGAAAAACAGATGTCCGCCCAGTACTTAGTCGACGCCCTCCACAGACAGCTAGAGGGAGTCCTAGAAGCGCAGCCAGGCACCACGATATGTATAAGATGGACACCAGGACACAAGGGGATCCGGGGAAACGAGAGGGCAGACCAAGAGGCGAAGAAAGCAGCGAAGGGGGACAGTAGCGAGGAAAGGTTCATCCTGATAGAGTGCAGAGGGCTAATGCCAATTAGCAGATCAGCAGAACTACAGAAGCACCAGAAAGAACTCAAGCGCAGATCAAACGAGCTCTTCGCCAAATCTCCAAGGGCGACCATGGCGCACAAGATCGACAGGACCATGCCATCAGCGGCCTTCGCACGACTGACAGACGGACTGGCACGCAAACAGGCCGCCCTGCTCATACAGATAAGGACCGGCCACGTAGCCCACAACAAGCATTTACACAGGATTGGCAAGGCGGACTCACCTACATGCGCGAAGTGCAGGGGCGCCGATGAGACGGTGCACCATTTCCTTTTCAGGTGCCCAGCGTATAGCAGCGCGCGCGAGAAGCTAGAGGGAGAGCTAAAGAGGGGGGCTAGAGCGGCGAACACCCTACTCGCAAAGCCGAGGGCAATGAAACCTCTGTTCAGGTACATAAAGGACACGGAACGTTTCGAAGGGATCCAAGGGGAACAACAACGAGGGGAGAGGAGAGACGATAAGGGAAAAGCGGGGATCAGGCAGGAGAGTGGAAAGGAACGGCTAGGAACCAAAAGAGAGAGATGGAGAACGGGGAGCAGGAGAGGACGATCAGGGAACCCGAAAAGGAAAACACCGCGAGCAAAGCACGCATCTCACCCCGCCACCACAGGCACGGAATTGCCCAGGGCCTCGCCCAAGGAGCACAAGCGGAGACAGAGAAAGAAAGGCCAGATAGCATACCTGGCGGGGACGCAAACTGTAGCAACGTCTTACATAGGGCTACGCCCCAAAAGACGAAAAATTGGACAAAAAAAAAAAAAAAAAAAAAAAACCCCTGTGTGAAAGGTGGGCAGGGTGTTGTCAAGATTGGTTTTCAGGCGTTAATATCGTGTATTAGTGAACACAGCGAATGCCCGAATAACTTGTGCAAATAAGTATGCCGTTCGGCGAATAGGTGAACCAATGAATGTTCACAAGGTAAGAGGGTTGCCGAACGGGGCTCACCCTATCTACAGTCGTAGCGAAATGGCCCGTGGCACTTGACGATGCAACGTGCAAGGTGTCACGGAAGGGCTGTCTAAGTAGCGACAATCCCTTTGCCGGCGAAGGTGCTCCTTTGGAGCGCTTGGCCGTCAGCACAGACAATAGTTTGAAGGCTAAGGTAATGAAGATGAAGTATGAGAACTCACCAGTGATGCCTAAGTCCTCTTCTGGTTGAAGATAGAAATCTCCAGGAGAAGGCTCAAAACGATGATCACAGTGACGTCAAGTTTGCACAAGATGGACAATGTATGATAATTGAACTGGAGAATATACATGCGAATGTAAACTACTTATATCGAATGCTCGTAAGGCATCAGCGAATAGGAAAGAGGCCGTCGTGAGTCAGGGTTGGATAAGATGGCAGCTGTAAAAGAACCCAGCATAGATGCACAAGAGCCTAGTCAAGGGGCAGCCAAAAGTGTAGAAACCACTTGAGTGGAACAGTGTAAAGATGTTGAGCTTAGGACCTTGTATCACAAGGGCACTGCAGAACTTGACCAATGAGTGGTATTCTGAATGCTACGTAGTGACAGGTAAGAGTAAGATGCAATGGGGACCGCTAGCTGGTTCCCACGCATAAACTATACAGTGGGTCCCTAAGGGGCCCACTGGGATTATGTAATAACTAATGTACATGTAGATAAACGGGTTATTTACACCCTCCCCCTCTATAGACAACTATAGGGGTTAACGCCTACTCATAGAGGTCGTCCATGAGGGAGTCCTCTAGAGTGATCGATACGACGACGACGACGTCGTACGGGGCCGGAGGGGCACGTGACTCCTCCGGGGGCACCTCCGCGTCATCGGTAGCGATCGGGTGAGGCTGGTCGGCCTAACCATTAGCGGCGGTCTCCGCTTGGGCGCTGGGGCCCGCGTCCTCGCGGAGCATGGCCTCAACAGCCGGGTCCTCCGTTTGAGGAGGGGGCCGGAAGCGCGCCAGCTCTTGGTCGAGCTGAGCGTGAGTGAGGGGTTGTGGCACTGCGGCCCTCACGTGGCTGGTCTCGATGACCTTTTGTTGGCCCTCACGGGCGGCGGCCCTGAATGCCGCGCCGGTGATGCTGCGCTGAACATAATGTTCAATGCGCGCCGCTCGCTCACGAGTGACTCCCACGTAGCAGGCCAACCATCTCGCGATCTCCGCGAGTGGGATGTCGGGGCCGGCCCGGCCCTCCACAGGGAATGGACCTGTGATTGAGAGCCGCAGGGTGGTGCTCTGAGGCGTCAGCACTTCCCTGGCGTCGACGAGGCTCGACCATTGGTCTGTTGAGCCGAAGAGGTCGAGTAGCCTCGCCCTGAGCGGTTATGCGACCCCTTTGACCCGGGGTGCAAGGGCCTTCAACCACATCCAGACGTCCATGTCGTCTAGGTTGAAGGTGCCATCCGCGTTGTCACAGATGGCGGAGGGGATTCCCTCAGGGTTGTGTATCCAACCCTTTAGAATGGCTGCGATGTCGTGCGGGGTACCGCCCGCTATCACGAGACAATCCCTTTTGGGATTGCGAGCGCGTTGTTCGCGCTCGATGTGTTTGAACACGCCGATCATCTCACGCGTACGCGCGATCTGCAGTGTTTCTTTTGCCCACACTATGAGTTCGACGAAGCGGGGTTCGTCGAGCGGGCAGACGTCGTACCATTGGGTACGACGTTGTTGGGCCTTTCCTACCGGTCGTGGTAGGAGGCCCGTCTTGGAGATCGGTGGATCTCCGAGTGGGATGAGCCTTCCCTCCCCCGGGTATGGAGGATGAACCGACTCAACTGTCCCTGCCGGCGGATGTAGGGCCACGCTGGGCCCGATGTACTGGGCCTCGACCTGTGCTACCCACCGCTGAAGGGCGGGGAAGGCAGTTGACATGAGGAGCTTAGTCCCCATGAGTTGCTGGAGTTCACGCCAGAAGATCGACGTGAACTTTGAGTCTCTGTCTGAGACGATGGAGTCGGGAACTCCGTGCAGTCGGATGACCTCTTTCAGAAACAGCCAGGCTACTCCCTTGGCTGACACGCTCGTCGTGGTTGGCACGAGGTGTACGAGCGACGTTAGTCGGTCGATGACTACCATCAGGTAGTCACAGTCGTTGGACTTGGGCAGGGGCCCCATGAAGTCGATGCCAATCGACTGCCACGGCCTATCCGGAATGGGTAGGCTGTGTAGTAGGCCTTTGGGCCGTTGTGGCCCGGTTTTCGTCATCTGACACCTTGCGCACGATGTGCAGAACGCTTCTATGTCTGGGCTCATTCCTGGCCACCAATATGCTCTTCGAACGTAGTTCGAAGTCTTCAGATGGCCGTAGTGGCTGACTATCTGATGTGCCCGATCGATGATAATTTCGATCAGCCTCCTTCCCCCTTGAAGAACAGAGCGGGGGACGGCAATGATGTCTCTTTTGAGCTGATTCTTAGTCCAGATCAGCCAGTCCCAGATCCCGAATCTCGGGTGCGCGTCCGGGTGCGCCATGATCTTTGTGAACATGGTGTCCCTATGGTACGCGTCTCGTAGGACCTTAGACAGGTCTACGCCTTGCTCAACAATCCGGCGCAGGGGTGCACTGTCATTCCCTGCGGCGATGGCTCTGACGTCATCATCGTCGTCGCTTGACGCGGCGACGTGCGCGGGCTCTGGTGAGCCCTCGTTTAATGCAGCGGCTTCCGTTACTCTCGCCTCTGTCTTCTCAGCGAGGCGTTTAGAGCGTCTTGTCGCCACTTTTCGCAGCTCGACATACCGGTCGGTGGGCAATAACTCACCGTCCGGATCTAGATGCGCATCCGCGTTCACGAAGACGTGGTCCGGGTGATTGTCATCACTCGTGTTGCTCTCGTAGTAGTGCGACAGGCAGTCCGCTACCTTGTTCTCTACACCGTCAACATGAACGGTGTTGAATTGAACTGTGAGAGAAACTCCCACCATCTGACCTGTCAGTCAGATAGGCTCTTTTGGGTCTCGAAGTACTCGAGTCCCTTGTGGTCTGTGACGAGGGTGAACCTTCGCC
Organism: Gautieria morchelliformis; assembly: GCA_015179125.1. NCBI lineage: Eukaryota > Fungi > Basidiomycota > Agaricomycetes > Gomphales > Gomphaceae > Gautieria > Gautieria morchelliformis. The sequence continues at coordinate 1,868 of WHVA01000485.1, read as the reverse complement.
CCAGCAGTTTGTCCTCCCATTTCATGAGAGCCTCGAGCACCGCGATAGTCTCGTGCTCATGAGTCCGGTAGTGTTGCTGAGCAACGCTGAACTTCTTTGACAAGAAGCCGGCCGGTCGACAAGTTTTCCAGTCAGGACCTTGGCTGTAGACCGCACCGACGCCGGCTTTTGATCCGTCGGTGATCACCCAGATTGGCTCTGGGCACCTTGTGTCTACTGGACGCAGGATCGGGGCCTTGCAGGCCAACACCTTAATGCTTTGCCAGCATTTGTCGAGCAGTGGCGTCCATTCGAATGGACAGTTATTACGTGCACAGCCCGATAGCGGGGTGGTATATGCGCTAACATCCGGCATGTAGTGTGCCAGATACTGTACGAGCCTGAGGAAACGCTGGACATCGTTGAACGTCCATGGCCTGCGCCACTCGCGGATGCGTTGCATCTTATCCTCGTCGGCATGTACCCCTTGGCCATCGATCATATGGCCGAGGCACTCCATTCGGATGGAGTAGAGGTCCACCTTTTCTTGCTCAGCAAGAGGTGGTTCTTCCTCAGTCTGTCAAAGACGATGTAGAGGTGCTCTTCATGCTCTTGTATTGAGAGCGAGAATATGAAGATGTCATCCATGTATACATGGACGAAGCGACCTATGCAGTCGCGGAAAATGGCTGTCATCAGCCGTTGGAATGTTGATGGGGCGTTACAGTCCCCCATCTGTATCACCTGGCTCCTGAAGGTGCCGAGGATTGTGGCAAAGGCTGTCTTTGCTACGTGATCCGGATGGATCCGGATCTGCTCGTATGCTTCTGACATATCGAGTTTAGTTCGATATGGCAGCAAGCCATGTCGCTGCGTATGATATCCTGATCCAGGAAGGGAGTGACGTCCTTCACCATGTTTTCGTTCTGCTGCGCAGATCGAAGACGGTTCTCAACGTACCGTTCTTCTTCGGCACACACAGCATGGGCACTGCCTGCTGCGCTACTGCCGGAATCCACCACTTTGCAGTGGTGTATTGTTCTATTTTTGCCGACAGTTCCTCTCGGAAGTGTTCGGGGCATTTCGGTAGTCGATACCGCATGTGCTTGTTGGGATCGATGAGGTTGATCTCATGGTTGATCTCCCGCAGTGGCGGGAGTTCTAATGGGATTCCACTGACTAGGTCAGCGATTCTTTCCATCCATTCCTCGCGGAGGCGAGGAAGGTCATCATCCGTGAGGATGATGGTAGTGGTTGCTTAGAAGCCATTAGGCGCTGTTGGCGTCTATTAGGTCCCGCGGCGCACGGGCCCGCTTTCCTCTTTCCCATCGCTTTCACCGTTAGGTGAGAGCGTCTCTCCCTACGACCGTAGGGTGAGTTCGAGGATGAGTCGTCTCGCGACTCGTCCTCCTGGCTTCAATGAGCCAGGTTCGGCGTCGCGCTTGGGTGATTCTGCTCACCCGTGGCCCCTTGTCCTCGTTCTTCGATTCGTCGTCGTCGAATGAGACCTTGCCCGTGGGGATCACCTCGTTTCCCTTGCGGATCGTCCCTGGCTCGAGAAGTCCAGGGTTATGCCGAATCTCCTTAGGAACGGTGTCCCTAAGATCACGTCGTAATATTCGGACATTGCTATGTTGGGTGCATTTATGCTCCTGCACCAAAATCAAGCATAATATATTCGATTTGCCTGTATGATGTTTCAATCCTTCTCACATTGTGTTTGTACCATGCACCCATTTCTCTGATTATTTTCGAAATTTTCCATCACTCCTTACCTCTCCATTTCATCTTGTTATTTCTATTTCACAAGCGGCTGCACCCAGCGGAGTCTGAAATGACTTCGACGCGCGAGCTCTTGGCGCTAAAGGGCGGTAGTACATGCACAGTGA